>JACXGI010009333.1:0-30708 GCA_016801175.1 Esox masquinongy
CAAAGCTTTCAACATTTCTGGATGGATCTCGTCAATCCCCGGTGCTTTGCCACTGTGGAGTTGTTTGACTACCTCAGTGACTTCTGCTAAGGAGATCGACGATGCTTCCCCATCAGCCTCCAGCTCTGCCTCCACTATAGAGGGCGTGTTAGTGGGATTTAGGAGTTCCTCAAAGTGTTCCTTCCATCGCCCAATTACCCCCTCAGTTGAGGTCAACAGTGTCCCCTCCTTACTGTATACAGCTTGGATGGTTCCCCGCTTTCCCCTCCTGAGGTGGCGGATGGTTTTCCAGAAACACCTTGGTGCCGACCGAAAGTCCTTCTCCATGGCTTCCCCGAACTCCTCCCACACCCGCTGTTTTGCCTCCTTCACAGCAGAGGCTGCAGCCCTTCGGGTCCGTCGGTACACTGCAACCGTCTCCGGAGTCCTCCGGGATAACATATCCCGGAAGGCCTCCTTCTTCAGTCGGACGGTTTCCCTGACCACCGGTGTCCACCAGGGTGTTCGAGGGTTACCGCCCCTTGATGCACCTAAGACCTAAGAGCTTGTTTTTGGTAAAATATTAATAAAATGATGACACGTGCAAGTATCTGGCCATGTATGCAGACACAATACCAACTCTGAACGTACTGTGTTCAACTATTTCAAAAACAGAGTTTTTTTCATTTCCTGAAAAGTAGAGATTTTGGAGATACGAGGTTTCCGCCCGACAACGACGTATATGCTTCCTGCCTGGACAGATTGATATCACTAAAGTTTAATTGACTTGGTGTTATAGTGTGATGATTACATGTTCCGTGAATCTTTTGGAGAAGTGTACATCAAATATGCATTTTTATATTGCGGAAACAAGAAAAGAAACCAGGCAAGCGTAGTTCGGCCGGCCTGTGATTAAATACATGTTGCCTTCACTGGATTCAAACCTAGGTCTACCATGTTAGAGGCTGCGTCTTTAACCAATATGCCACAAAGCTATATATATACTAAATGTCGGTATAGCATCTCGACATTACATCATTTTGTCACACATTAACATTACGCCAAGTTTTAATATTTCACTAGACACCATTAAGCATTGTGTTAAACTGACTAATGTTTCTTATTAAGTTCACTTCCACCACAAATAACATCTATGAACTGTATGGGCTTTTACCACTGGCCGTTTTAACAGCATATTAGCCATTAATAGGCTTACTAATATCTAATATAACTTACTCCTTGGAATAGTCATAAGAATTGAGCAATTGCTAGCGAGACAGAAGATGAATATTACATTGCCAAAGCTATTAAATTTCACGGCACAACGCTCGTTTTTCTTTCATTCGTGTATGACATTGATACAATAACTATCAATAAAGGTGACAAAAACTGACATTTTCGTCAAGTGAAAAGACGTGAGAATCATGGAAACCCCACCTCTTTTACTGTCCAAGGATTGGTATCCAGCCTATATTACCCCAAACAGCTTGCACGGATGCGTACTTCAAAAATCCACCAGAAAGTCACAATATATCCGTAAACAGTTTTATTTTAGGCTTACTATAATGTTGCTACTGAAGGTTGTATCCAACGAAGTTTTTGTCTATCCTGAACAAATTCTACTGCATAATTTGTTTTGTGCTATTTCATTTCATGGCACAACAGCGTTCGTTTTTCTTTCATTCATGAATGACATTGATACAATAACTATCAATATAGGTGACGATAACTGACTTTTTCTTCAAGTGAAAAGACGAGAGAATTGTGGAATTCTCCTCTTTTACTGCGCAAGGGGTTGTGATCTACTGTATAGTACCCCAAAAAGCATGCATGGATGTGTACTTCAAAAAACCACCAGAAATAGTCGGAATTTAACTGTAAACAGTTCTATTTTAGGCTTACTGTAACGTAGCTACTGAAAGTTGTAGCAAGCGAAGTTTTTGTCAATGCTTAACAAGTCCTAATGCATAATATGTTTTGACTATGATGAGGCTCGAATACAGGTCCTCTTGCTTGGCAGTCCGTGTCTCTAACCACTACACTATTTAACAAAGGGTAGTCAGTCAGTCAGTGTCACTCACTCACTCAGTAAGAGACATTCGCTCTTCTTCAGTAGTCTAGGCGAGAGGAGGTGAATGCATGTATTAAGGTTTCAGCGGCGGTATGGGAGAGGGAGGCCTTAAGCTTGGCAATATTGCGGAGGTGAAAAAAATGAGGATTTGACTGTCTGTTTTATGTGTTGTTCAAAGCTGAGGGAGGAGTCCAGGATGACACCAAGGTTGCGTGCATGGGGGAGAAGGAGAGACAACAGCGTCAACAATGGTGAGAGTGAAGGTGCCAGATTTGGTGAGCGTGGATTTAGTGTCTATGAGTAGTAATTCCTTTTTATCACTGTTGAGCTTGAGGAAATTTTGTTGCATCCATGATTCTATTGTTGACAGGCAGGATTCAATGAGGACCAAAGATAGGTTGGTGAGAGATTTGGTGCTAAGGTAAATTTGAGTGTTGTCGGCATAGCAGTGGAAGTTGGGTGACAGAGGATCTGACTGTGGGGGAGGATGTAGATGAAGAAGAGCACCCTGTGTGACTGCAGCTGAGTTCGAATTATGGCCATTGAGGGAGAGGCAGTGGGTACGGTTGGTGAGGTATAAGTGGAGCCTGGTGCCCAGAGCCCCGAACCTGGTGACTAACTGTGTTAAACACAGCACTCAGGTCGAGGAGGATAAGGATATTGAGGGCACCAGCATCAGCAAAATGAGTAGGTCGTTGACTGTCTATCAGTCTCTTCAAGATGTTCTGACCACCCTTCTACAGTACTACTTCAACTGTGTCATTTGAGGGCTTTCTTGAATGCAGGACCCACTTCAAGTCCCCCTACAGCATTTTGAGAGGATTGAGATATGTGCATTGATTCTGCCATTTCATAATCCTCCATTTCTTCATCTGGAGTTATTCTTTTGTAACTTTGCTAGTGTGTTGCATGCATTTTTCTGTTGCAAGATCCAGGTTTGTTTCAGCTTCAGCTTTTTGATAAATGTTTTCACATTCTCAAGAATTCTCTGGTGCAATATGGAATTCATGGTTCACTCAGTGATGGCATGTTGTAGGCCAAATACAAATTGGTCTCTTTCGGACAGTTGAACTTCAACATTGATTGTGACAAAATAGGCCTGTAGATCCAATGATTTTACCTTGGGATTCTTAGAGACTTCTATGAGAAACCTTCGGTGAACCCTTGGGCTGAATTGGGTGGGATAACCTATCCTATGTAAATTGCCAGTGGTCTGGACTTCACTCTATTTGTAGATGATCTGTCAAACCTTGGAATGATGTACAACACCGTTTCCCCAAAAATTGGGACGCTGTGTAAAATGTAAATAAAAACATAATGCTGTGATGTGTAAATCATTTATACCCTATATTCAATAGAAAATAGTACAAAGGCAAAATATTAAATGTTGAAACTGAGACATTTTATTGTTTCTTGAAAAATATAGGCCACTTTGAATTTGATGCCAGCAAATCTTTTCAAATAAGCTGGGACAGAGGCAACAAAAGACTGGAACATGTTAAAAAACTTAACATGGTGGAATATCACACAACTAATGAGGTCAATTGGCAACAGCTCAGTTACATGATTGGGTACTAAAAGATCATTCCAGAGAGAATGGGTCTGTCAGAAGTGAAAGACTGCGTGGGCAAATAGGGCAACAGGTTAAGAATAACGTTTCTCAAAGTAAAATTGTGTTTTACTTTCACCAAAAAGAGTTTGGTGATCTCATCATCTACGGTACATAATATCATTAAAAATTTCAGAGAAGGGTTAAAATTAAGAGACCACTGCAAATTGAACGCTTCTGTTCCTCACTCAACTTTCCTTTTCAACTTTTTTGGAAAGGAAAGAAAGAAAAAGGTGCAGTGGTCTCTTAATTTTTTCCGGAGCTGTATACTCTTGAATGTTTGGCCTTGTTACAGATACACAAGGTGACACACTGTGGCGATGAGGTGACGGACAGCTCCGTTATCTCCCGCTTTTCCCGGATTCCTTCATTTGTCTTGTCTCCAATTGTCACTCACACCAGGTCCCAATTAAGTCATTAGTATGTGTTTAAATGTTTCTCCTCTGCTCCCCTCACTTGTCGGTTATTGTTTCCCTGTCTCCGTATGTTGTTCACGTCAGTGGTGAGTGTTTTTTCGTTTTAGTTATACCTTTGCTTTCGATTCAGTTTGTTTGTGCTCAGTGTTTTGTTTGTATTAAAAACCAACATCGACCGCCACTTTGCCTACGCCTGGTTCCTCATCTCCACCACTACACACATCGTGACAGAATAACCGACCAAAGAATGGAACCGCTGCTCCACGGACTGCTCTACGTCCGGTGTCAGCTCCTAGGCGCCGGGTGTTCCCTGCTGCTGCCCTGGAGCCGCGGCCAGCGCGCCCTGCTGCCCTGGAGCTGCGGCCAGCGCGCCCTGCTGCCCTGGAGCCGCAGCCAGCGCCCCCTGCTGCCCTGGAGCCGCGGCCAGCGCCCCCTGCTGCCCTGGAGCCGCGGCCAGCGCCCCCTGCTGCCCAGGAGTCGCAGCCAGCGCCCCCTGCTGCCCAGGAGTCGCAGCCAGCGCCCCCTGCCAGCGCCCCCTGCTGCCCAGGAGTCGCAGCCAGCGCCCCCTGCCAGCGCCCCCTGCTGCCCAGGAGCCGCAGCCAGCGCCCCCTCCTGCTCAGGAGCCGCCGCCAGCACCCCCTCCTGCCCAGGAGCCGCCGCCAGCACCCCCTCCTGCCCAGGAGCCACCGCCAGCACCTCCAGCTGTCCAGTGGTTGACGCCGCCAGCTCCTCCAGCTGTCCAGTGGCTGACGCCGCCAGCTCCTCCAGCTGTCCAGTGGCCGACGCCGCCAGCTCCTCCAGCTGTCCAGTGGCCGACGCCGCCAGCTCCTCCAGCTGTCCAGTGGTCGACGCCGCCAGCTCCTCCAGCTGTCCAGTGGTCGACGCCGCCAGCTCCTCCAGCTGTCCAGTGGTCGACGCCGCCAGCTCCCCCTGCTGCCCAGTGGTCGTCGCCGCCATCTCCTCCAGCTGCCCTGTTGTCGTCGCCGCCAGCTCCTCCAGCTGCACTGTTGTCGTCGCCGCCAGCTCCTCCAGCTGCACTGTTGTCACCGCCGCCCGAGCCCGCCGAGGACTGGCCGCCGCCCGGGTCCGCCCAGGACTGGCCGTCGCCACCCGAGCCCGCTGAGGACTGGCCACCGCCACCCAGTTTTCTCCCACCCGCCCTCCCCTGCGGTTGTGTTTCGGCTCCGTCTGGAAGCCAGGGCTTTGGGGGGGGGTACTGTGACGGTGAGGTGACGGACAGCTCAGTTATCTCCCGCTTTTCCCGGATTCCCATTGTTCATGAACTCACCCTAGACTCCTTCATTTGTCTTGTCTCCAATTGTCACTCACACCAGGTCCCAATTAAGTCATTAGTATGTGTTTAAATGTTTCTCCTCTGCTCCCCTCACTTGTCGGTTATTGTTTCCCTGTCTCCGTATGTTGTTCACATCAGTGGTGAGTGTTTTTTCGTTTTAGTTATACCTTTGCTTTCGATTCAGTTTGTTTGTGCTCAGTGTTTTGTTTGTATTAAAAACCAACATCGACCGCCACTCTGCCTACGCCTGGTTCCTCATCTCCACCACTACATACATCGTGACACACACGATGTATGTAGTGGTCACAGAAACACAAGGTGACACACACAGGTGTAGTGGTCACAGACACACAAGGTGACACACACAGGTGAAAATGGCAATTAAAGGTGAATTTCCCACACCTGTGGCTTTTTAAATTGTAATTAGTGTCTGTGTATAAATAGTCAATGAGTTTGTTAGCTCTCACATGGATGCACTGAGCAGGCTGGATACTGAGCCATGGGGAGCAGAAAAGAACTGTCAAAAGACCTGCGTAACAAGGTAATGGAACTTAACAAAGATGGAAAGGATATAAAAAGATATCCAAAGCCTTGCTGATGCCAGTCAGTACTGTTCAATTACTTACTTATTAAGAAGTGGAAAATTTGGGCATCTCTTGATACCAAGCCAAGATCAGGTAGACCAAGAAAGATTTCAGCCAAAACTGCCAGAAGAGTTGTTCGGGATACAAAGAAAAACCCACAGGTAACCTCAGGAGAAATACAGGCTGCTCTGGAAAAAGACAGTGTGGTTGTTTCTAGGAGCACAATACGACGATACTTGAACAAAAATGAGCTGCATGGTCAAGTTGCCAGAAAGAAGCTTTTACTGTGCCAATGCCACAAAAAAGCCTGGTTACAATATGCCCGACAACACCTTGACAAGCCTCACAGCTTCTGGCATGCTGTAATTTGGAGTGACAAGACCAAAATAGAGCTTTATGGTCACAACCATAAGCGCAATGTTTGGAGCGGGGTCAACAAGGTCTACAATCAATCAATCAATCAAATTTATAAAGCCCTTTTTACACCAGCAGTTGTCACAAAGAGCTTTTACAAAACACCCGGCCTTAAACCCCAAGGAGCAAACAACAGTAGTGTTGAATTTCAGTGGCTAGGAAAAACTCCCTAAGAAGGCCTAAATTTAGGAAGAAACCTAGAGAGGAACCAGGCTCAGAGGGGTGACCAGTCCTCTTCTGGCTGTGCCGGGTGAACATATTAAGAGTACAAATTGTAAGAATTAATAAATGCATGTGGGCTGAGTCCAGAGTCTATTTAAACCTAGTCCAGGAGCATGACCAGATGGACAAGGACAGGGACAACACGGGGGGCAGTTTGCAGAGTGGCAGCTGAAATCGTCAGGTATCGTCTTGAACTGCAACACAACTAGAAGGACTTTGGACAGGGACAGCAACGAGTCTTTCAAGCCTGGTACTCCGCAGGTGTGGGTCAAGACCTCATGCCCTCCTAAGTTTAAAACGGCAGGAGACAGGGAAAATTTTGAAAATGCATTCCTTAGATCTACAAGGATTTATAGTGGAGAAGGAGAACTGACCCTACTCCCCCAGCACAATAATATAGCAGCGTAAGACCTTGGGGCTGAGACAGGGGTGAACAGAATACTGGTGAGTGGCCATCACAATCTCATGACCTTAATGCAATCGAGCCACTCTGGGGAGATCTCAAACGTGCAGTGCAAGACGACCAAAGGCTTTGCATGACCTGGAGGTATTTTGCCAAGACGAATGGGCAGCAATACCACCTGCAAGGTGATATAAATAAAAGTGTTTTGACTGCTTACTAATATTTTCTTTACAAATGGTTCATATGTAGTATGGGGGAATAAAGGTAAACCCCTACGAATGCTACTGAGTGGACAGGTAGGAAAATTAGTGCAGAGAGTATCTATGACCTATGTGATAATTTAATATCTAATTATCTGACTCCATATTGTTTGTAAACATACGCAATCATAAATGACCATGATATGCTGGAAGTTCTTGAAAAGGTAGCTAATCTATCGTCACAAGGCAAACATTTACAAGATCATATGTTTCACGGTCTACGTTATCCTCAATGCTCCTCATCAGTCAAGTACAGAAAACGGGATCATGTAACCCGGAACTCAGGGATGATCACTCTGGTCACTTCGATTTACGTATGTGTATGTGCCTATATCAGTTATCATAAGCGCCCATAAGGTGTAGGTCGTTCAACACGAACTATACAGTAAAATGGCATGTGTTCCAGGGTCTATACAGAATGTTACGATGCCCACGACTCAGGGATGACTAGTCAATGTCATGTGTTCCTGGGCCTAACCAGACTGCTTTGAGAATCCAGGACTCAGGGATACCAAGTCTGGTTGCTTAGACTTGTGTGTGTAATTACCAGTAGCTCTACGAGCTCAAGTATGAAGATGAATGAGGAATGCCGTAGTAATTTATATTCCAAAGTAATACAATTTATTCCAATCAAGTAATAAAGTTACAGTACAAAACAGTTACAGACCAACAAGATTCAACGTCCTCCCAAATAGCCTAACAGTCTACTAAGTATACCATAAGTATTGAAGACACTATAGCATGAAGGTGTGCTAGAGGAGCTTCTGTTAAAGATAGACTCCAAGAACTAAGTCAAACTTCCCTATTTATTCCACTCAGATAGACCGTTTCCAAACTCCCCCATTGCATCTATAATAGGATCACCTCACCTTAGCTAAAACAATGAAAAGAAACCGGCATTCACACATACATATATTCAATTAGCACCATTCAAAGCTAGACCCTTGGTCTTGCAGGATTCTTCATCCAGTAAACATTTACCTGTAACAAACAATACATAACATGTACAGCACTGAAACCCAATAGAGAGTTCGTCCCTTTATGGGACACACATTAAAAGATCAAATATCAGTGCAGTTAATCCAACGAAAGTCGTATTTCAACTTTGTTGATTTGTCCATCCTCACAACTGGTTGTCTGAGCGGATGGGGCTACCTTGGCCCCCAGTGTGTATGCCCGTTCCTTTCAGGAACCAAATAGGCCCATTGGTGTGAGATTAGTATGTCCCACTGATTTGAGACGCCAGACAACACAGCACCTTCACAAACCTTACAAAACACATCTTTCATTACACTACACATACATTACTAATTCTCCAAGGAATGCAAACTTTTGAGCACAACTGTACAGGCAAAAACTAAAACTTCCTATGCCTGTTGGGCCAAGGTCAAAGAAGTGGAGCAGTGAAGCAACAGAGGGTCGCCTAACCCTAAACCCTGTGTGCGTGTTATAGAATATATAGGGCAAGTATATAGAGGTTTCACATAGGAGTGTTTCTGAACTATCACCCTTTATGAATGTATGTATAATCAATGTGTACTTGAGAGAGAATACAATGAATCAATATAGTAACAGAATCAATATGGTAACAGTAATAATCAATGTTTCAGGAATATATAATCAATAAATATAATCACTGTTAATTATTGTTTGGGGATAATCAAGTAATAATGAATGTATAGGGCCCTAATGTCTCTATTATTTTTATACAAATCCCTGAAGCCTGCGCCACCAATATTTAACAAGGAACGGATCTTGGAAAGTTGCGAAACAATGGTGGCGGATAGGGAGGAATATCCGCCCAAGAATTAGCATAAGGGGGTGGCCAGGAAGGTTATGCAAGATAACACTGTATAAATGTGTGTGCCCGGAGGTGGCAAGACAGTTGTTCCTGCAGGTCAACTCGGCTTTTATGATTGCTCATTAAAGTCTAATTTGAATTCACAAACTCTTGAGTTATTGCATCTTTTTGAGTTGTTGCATCCTTTTTGGCAAGAAGATACATTTTTCCATGACAGTGTCTGGAATGCACTGATTGGGACATTTTTAGGTCTGCTACAAATAGTCTGGATGAGTACACTGATGCTGTGACATCATATATCAGCTTCTGTGAGGACAGCTGCGTACCAACACGGACCAGGGTGAGTTACCACAATGACAAACCCTGGTTCACAGCTAAACCCAGACAGCTGCTTTTGGAAAAGGAGGCGATCAAGAGCAGGGAGAGAGACAGGTTCAGAGTTGCTAAATACAGCTTTGGCAAGGCAGTGAAGGAAGCCAAGTGCCTGTATGGAGAGAAACTAAAGTCACGTTTCCACCAAAAATACCCAGAACTTTTAGTCCCAGGAACTGCTATTCAAGGAACTAAATGGTTCCTTCAGCCCATTGTTGTGTGCGTTTCCACCGCGGTCTAAAGACCTGCGAAGATTAGGCGAATTAGTCCGCTGACGTATGTTCTTACTCTGACGTATGCACCATACGCCATACAAAGCGACGGACAGGCATCTTTATTATTTATGCAACACTGCAACATCACAGCAACCATGGAGGAGATTCAAGTTGTGTTGCTGCTGATCATGATTTATTGGTTTGCAAATGTGGTCATTGAGTCAACGGTGAAAAAGAGACGAGCAGTAGTAGCAAAGCGGATTCAAAATGCCCGAAATGCTAGACGTAAAGCAAGTGAACGGAGTTTACGAGTTATCGCGGAGATTGACCATGAGATGACTGAGATGGATTTGTGCCATTACGCACAAAGAACAAGAATGGTAAGATTTTAGTAGGTCTATATACGTTTAAGTAAATCACAATTGGGAATAATGTTACTGTAAACTACATCGACTTATTTTTGGAACCTTTTTGTGTGTGTTTCAGATATGCGAGTACTACAGAATGCGTTGTGTTTCTCCATCCATTTGGGCACACAATAGAAAAACGGAGTGGTGGGAAACCGTGGTTCCAACTTTCACCGAAGCCCAGTGGATAAAGAATTTCTGTATGTCTAAGGACACATTTCTGTACCTGTGCTGTCGATTGCCACCATAACTGGGGAGACATGACACCGCTGTTTTGTACCCATTCAAAAAAAGGATCGCCATTGCACTGTGGAAACCTGCAACCAACTCAGAGTACAGGAGCATTTCTCATTTGGAGTCGGCATTACTACGGTGTCACTGCGTACACAATTTCTGCACCTCTTGTCAGGGTTGTGGGGTCTAGTGGATATGGGTTTGCTGCTCCTTGGTCACACAGCCTATTCTTTGAAAATCTTTCACTGACAATGGACGGTTGACATCCCAGCAACTTGTGTACAACCACAAAACAAGCAGAGCCAGGGTGGTGTTGAGAACACTTTTGGCAGACTGAAGGGCAGAAAGAGGTGCTTGTTAAAGCGAAATTACTGCAACATACACAATGTTAAATCTATGGTGATAGCATGTTGTGTTCTGCATAACCTCTGTGAAATGAATGGTGATGAGTACAGAGAAGAATGGGGTGTCACTGCCATCCACTGTAGAGGCCGATGGGCTAGACACACTACAGGTCTAATAAAACTTCTGAACACATTGTGAAAGTGTCAGGATACTGCTTACAGAGCTGAAGTACATCATTAGATCTGTATGTGCGTCTAGCCCCTCGGCATCTACAGTAGGGCTGCATGATTTGGATGAAATATTGAATCGCCATTTCTTTGACAAATATTGCAATTACGGTTATGATTTGCGATTTTCAAACATGAGTGTAAACAGCGTAAATAATCTCACTTAAAAATAGAGATCATAGCCTACATAATGTGCTATTAAACTGAATAAAAATTGAGTTGAAGTTCAATGTTTTCTATTTTACACTTTTTTAAGGTGCAGCCTATGTTGAACTGTTCGTTTAACTGCTCATTTAATGCAATGCTGTTTTGACGTTTGCTATGCTTGTGCAGTTGCCATAGCTGGTTAGGCAAAACTTCTCAACCCTTGAGGTATATTTTCTCCCATATTAGGTATGTTTGTAGACACCAACATTAAAGCCGAAGATTTTAATGACCATGCTGTTGTGTATGTGGGACAATATCTTGGTGCCACTCGCTAACTTGAAGCAGATGACTTCGCTAGCAGTTGCAGTGTTACCTCAAACTAACATTGAAAAACCATCAAGTATTTAAACAAAATTACTCCAGGTATTTAAGCAGGGGCATAAGTTTGATTTCAAATGTGAGGGGGACAAACAAGTGTAGCGTGGTGATGCCAGGCCGGGGTACAAGCTGTCCTGGACCAACATTTCACCTCAGCTCCACGGTTGACCTTTTCTCCATGGCTGTCTGATCCTGCTATGACAAGGACCTTCTCAAGGTCACCATCTGATCCTGCTAAAATGCAGGACATATGACATGAACAACTTGATCTACATTGACACCTGCAGAACCTGATGGCAATGTTTGATCTATAAGAACCACATTAGGTTGAAATGTCAAATGCAGCTACTTATGTAGGGAACTACAACGTTAGCCAACTTTTCAAGAGATCTACAGTAGTTAACTATATCTTCAAATATATCATAGCTAGCTAGCTGTACCACTCACTTTGTCTTTGCATAAAAAAAACGCCTGTTTGTCTAACTTCAGACTTGTCTTGGTTGGTGTCATACGGTGCTAGCGGTGAGTGAGGTGAACCTAGTGTAATGTAGACTGTTTGCTAGCTAGCGAAATAATGTTAGCTAGCAAGCTAATATGCAGCTCCGGAAAAAATTAAGAGACCACTGCAACTTTTTCTTTCCTTTCCAAAAAAGTCGAAAAAGTTTTGAGTGAGGAACAGAAGGGTTAAAATTAAAAGACCACTGCAAATTGAACGCTTCTGTTCCTCACTCAAAACTTTCCTTTTCAACTTTTTTGGAAAGGAAAGAAAAAGGTGCAGGGGTCTCTTAATTTTTTCCGGAGCTGTATATTTTGCAACTATCATTCATATAACGTTAGCCTAACTACAACTTACCGCTTTTAGAAAAACACTGATACGATACAGGGGGGGACAAAATGCCATTTTCAAAAAGTGGGGGGGCCATGTCCCACTCATGTATAGTGAAACCGACGCCCCTGTATTTAAGTAATCTACAAAAATACCTACAGCAGCCGCAAGAAAATATTACGGATGTACGATGCGTGCCCGTTGCCTCGCGTGAAGCGCATCTCGTTCACCTTTTTTTTGGAGCTGAAAATCACATAAGTTGGTGATTTGGATATTGCAGTATCGCAATTTCGATTAAAATTCAATAAATTGTGCACCCCTACTCTGCAGTACACCAGGTTTTACATTTTTCTGTTTTTTATCTGTTGTGATTTAATAAATATTTCAGCAGTGAGCAAGACAGTGTGGGAGGTCTGTTTTCAATTTTACACAGCCACTATAGACACATTTGGTTCCATAACTATTTCTCTGCAAAAATGTAGGTGCAAAATACGAAACGAGTACTGTAAATTAGCAGCAATCTGGGTAGAATTATTGAACATTTGGATATGGCAAGTATGGCAGTAACATAAGTGTAAACTAGCAGCAATTAGTAGAATAATTATTGAATATTAGATACATGTGTGTAATAAACTTATGAATGATGGCATAGCACACTACAACTACATAGTGAGAATTAAAAAAATTAAAAAGATATAGCATGAAGGTAAAGCAATAATATACATAACACTGTACATGGTTAATATACATAACACGGTTTCTTCTGCCACAGACTCGAGGAATGCCAACTCTCGCCTCCTTATCACTCTTTACATGGCTCTTTCCTCAGCCTGACTCTTTCCTCAGTATAGCAGCTGCATATACTGGTCCCGCTGCTCCTGTCCTCGCTGCAGGACAGCCCGGTTAGCGTTGTGTAGCGCATCAAGGAAGTTTGTGTCTCATCCTCTTTCCTAAGAAGAAAAATAGTGCCAAAACACTACAATAAATTAATACACAAGCACTGTTTTAAGTAGCATCAAGAGATGAAGTTGCATATTCAGGTTTACCAGCCATTTTAACTGACTAGATTTCAAAACTCTTCCATGACTTTTCAATTACCTTTAATTACATTTGCATGACCTTTCACTACCTACAAGTAGTGATGGCCAAACGAGGCTTCATTAGCGTTATTTTAGCAGCAGGATATTATGCTGGCAGCACTCAGATTTTCTGTATCACAATAAAAGCCATCATTGAAATTTATAAGGCAACATAGTTAATCTAATCTGTAAAAAAGAACAGACAAGAACAACACTGGAATGGACATTAAACATAAAATAACAGACTAGATTGACAGACTAGATTGTTAACTATATTGCCTTATATCTCTCAATGATGGTTTTTATTTTGAAAATCTGAGTTAGCTCTGTTAACATAATATCCTGCTGCTAGAAGAACGGTAATGAAGCCTCGAATGGCCATAACTACCTACAAGTACATAAAATTGCGTACTTTACTCCACAGGTTGGGCCACAGGTTAGGGACACAGGTTAGGCCCACATATTGGGCCTAATTATTATATTTCAATTAAACAACAACCTTTTCCACGTATTTTCATATTTACTTCAAACGATCGGATTTAGTGACTCACATTAATTCATAAAATATACAATAGGATATAATTTCGCCAATATGTCCTAAGGCCCCATATGACAAAATCAAGTTTCATGACTTTTCCAAAACTTTCAATGATTTTACTTAATTCCATGACTTCTCCAGGTCTGGAAAATAGGATTTTAAATTCCATGGCATTTTGTGAATTGTTGTAGCATGCATTTTAAGACTTTAGCTTGCAGGCAAAATTGTCTTACTGGTACCTTGGCGTTTGTTGGCTTCAGCAGGACATATGGGATGAGGGCTGCTGGTGATCGCAGGGGAAAACACCGTCCCCCATTATCGGCCACCTTACTATTTTGTTCAATAACGTTTTATTTCCTCTTTATTTGTGTTACAAATGTCTGATCACAGTTTTCACTTACTGTACGTCTTTACTAGAAAGTTTTAGCTACCTTTCATGCATTCTGGTGAAGAAGGAAAGAAAGACTGATAATATTCTGATGATGTCTGGTCTGTTGCGCAAGTCGAATTTCACGATTTGCAACTTCTAAAACATTTCCATACATTCCATTTTTCAAGTATTTAACCTCCATACATCACTATAAAAACAAGAAACCAGGCAAGCCTAGTTCAGCCGGCCCGCAATAATGACCGTTGTTGCCCTCCCTGGATTCAAACCAAGGTCACCCACATAAAAAACCACTACGCCACAGAGCTATACATCCGTTGAGAGTTGGTATAGCATTTCAACATTAGATCATTTTGTCACACATTACGTTGAGTTTGAATATGTCGCTAGACACAATTAAGTATTGTGCTAAACTGAGTAACGTTTCATATTAAGTTTACCTCTACCACAAATAGCATCTATGAACTGTATGACTTTTGCCACTGGCCGTTTTAACAGCTTATTAGCCATTCTTGAATGATACAATAACTATCAATATAGGTGATGATAACTGACTTTTTCGTCAAGTGAAAAGACGAGAGAATCGTGTAGCCAGTAAAATGATTGTCTATCCTGAACAAATCCTAATACATAATTCGAAAATCCACCAGAAATAGTCACAATATAACAGTAAACAGTTTTATTTTAGGCTTCCTATAACACAGTTACTGAAGGTTGTAGCCAGCGAAGGTTTTGTCTATCTTGAACAAATCCTCTTTTGCCACTGGCCGTTTTAACAGCTAATTAGCCATTAGTGAATGACACTGATACAGTAACTATCAATATAGGTGATGATAACTGACTTTTTCATCAAGTGAAAAGACGAGAGAACCGTGTAGCCAGCGAAGTTTTTGTCTGTCCTGAACAAACCCACAGGCGTAACGTGTTTTGACTGGGACAGCAGCCGAACGTGGGACCTGTTGTTCTGTAGTCCACGTCTGTAACCACTACGCTATTTAACAAGGGGTAGTCAGTGGGTAGACCGCTTACGCGGTCCGCCAAATAGGGGGTGGCCGATAATAGTGGGACGTTAGCTAGGCTAACATGATGTACCTGTAGCTAGTGTTAGTTTTTGTCTAGAGGAACAATAGCATAACTAGTATAGAAGTCAAATCTACTGATTAGAGATACCGCGATATGTAGCATGTTGGCTAAATGTAAATCCACAAGAATATACTGTTGGCCTATTAAATCAAAGTAAGGATGTGTATTCTTTAACACTGTCTAGCTCAGGACTTTGTTGTAGCTTGGGCGAATCAGTTAGAATGAAGTGATGACATTAACATGATTTTATAAATTGTACATAATATTTTGTACACAATAAACCAATAATAAGAAAAAATTGAGAGAAGCATTTATCCAGGATTCAAACTTTGTTTAAAAGTTGTGGCTAATTTGAAAAGCAATTTTATAAACCTGATTGGGTGTATTATATGGCCTATATACGACAAAGCTGTTCTTAAGGCACGATTCATCACAAAGTGCCTGTACACAGCGCTTACCTGTGGTATACTGGCAATAATCATTAGGGATAATTATGTATACATGAATGAAGTTGGATCCCCCTGAAATGAAAATGGATGGCCCCCCCTTGAGCAAAATACATTTTCACATACCCCTCCCTAACCATAAAAAAATGTGACATTAACAATATAATTTGTAGATGCCAGAACAAACAATAAAGGCTAAGGGGGTGAGCTGGGAGGCTCACCCCCTTAGCCTTTATTCATTTTCTTCTGTAGGTTTGTGTTTTTGTGACCGCATTTGGTCACAAACACACAACCGCATTTGGTCACTTTTGTTCAGGAATGGAAGGGAAAACTTATAGTTTCAGTATATTTCTCAGATGCTCGGTCAAGCCATGTGGTTGTTAACAAAAAATGTAGATCAAGAGTTCAGATGGAGCTGGTTGTCACACTGGTTTAGGGGTCTGTTGTCACAGAGTGAGAAGGGGAAAGAGATGGGAAATGCCGAATGGATGACTTTCATGTTTCTACTGGTATGCTTTCCTATTTGCTATGGATTATTCTGCCAATGAATGTTCAATTAAACACAATTGGATTTAAACACTAACAGCAGAAACTTTATACAATTACAAACTACAAATAAAGAAAATTTGCAAACATCTGGGTTAAAAGAAAAAAAATCTTAATTTCTTTTGCAAATGCCATAGCAAAATACTTTGACAACGAATCCCACCCCCTGTGAAAACCAACCCCACCCCCTGATAAAACAACCCTCAGTGCAAACTTACCCCACCACCTGTGAGTGTCTTTCATGTTTTTTTTAACTTTATATTAAAAGATGTTAATAAACGTGATACTAATTTATACCCAAGACCTTAAGCCTTGAACTAATATTTTGGCACATGCTCATGGTCTATGAATAACCTATATCCATTATCTTCATCATTGGGCACTTCAGTTTCTATTTCCTCTTTGACCCAAGCCCTACAGCCTAGGCAATGGTACATTCAGGAATGGTAATTTCTGTTGAAACAATTATTTTTCAAAAGGCTAAATTTACTCAGGCAGCCCAATTCTGATCCAGTAATTTGGACCAACCAGATCAGCTATTTAGCCAAAGATCTGATTTAGGTGTGAAAGCATTTTACTCATTCGCAGACACTCTTATCCAGAGTGACAGTAAGTGCATATATTTTAAGAGAACTAGGTGAAAAACACACACAGCTATGTTATAATTATGTACACAAAAGACACTGTCTCTGCGAGTCCCGAGCAACAAAAGCTGCATTGCAAGTGGAAATGAACTCAAAAAACACACAGTAATATGACATTCACAAGTTCTTTGAAGTTAACAACACCACTAGTTTTATTTTGAAGTATTTTGGGGTAGGTTTCCGCTTCCAATGCTGCTTTTGTGGCTCGGGATGCACAGTATAAATTCATGAATTTGGATAGTGCTAATAATGTTATTTCCTGCCTGGGACAGAGGTAAATAATGGCCTGTTGTGAAAAATGACTCCATTGGCCTCAAGAACAACTCAGGTTAAGTGGAATTTCACCCAAAAATGAATCTAGTAGCCCTTTCACACAGAAAATGTCTGTTTCTGCATTCTTTCAGGAAAGAAATCAGCAATGATTTATATGGTCATCACATGCATAGGAATGCTTATCCCAGTGTTGGTGGCACGTGCAATTTATACATACAGCTCTGGAAAAAATTAAGAGACCGCACCTTTTTCTTTCCTTTCCAAAAAAGTTGAAAAGGAAAGTTCTGAGTGAGGAACAGAAGCGTTCAATTTGCAGTGGTCTCTTAATTTTAACCCTTCTGTTCCTCGCTCAAAACCTTCCTTTCTAAGTTTTTTGGAAAGGAAAGAAAAAGGTGCAGTGGTCTCAATTTTTTCCAGAGTTGTATTTCATACATATATTTACTAATTTGATTTTGGCAGTTTTCAAATACGTTTTAATATGTCTTAAATACATGTGAATATATTTACATAAATGACAAAATTATAGTTGGTAATATGCATTTAGCATTTCAATCTAACTAATATATTTCCATATTTGTATTGTTTCCTGTCATGTGTTTATTATGTTATCTAGTCGTTTCTTTGAAGTACTTATACAGAGAGGAATGGCATTCATGATACGTGTTAAAATGTATGCGTATTGTTTTGATAATGAGTCTTTTTTGAAATGTAAACTTAGAGTACAAAGTGGTTCATTATATTGAAACTGAAAAAGGTGCTATAATGCTGCTTGACAGTGACTAAAGTCAAAACTTTGGTGTATTTACTGAACATTTATCATTATATTGTGACAATGGCATTTGTATGATACTGTGAATAAAGGTCCTTATTAAATTAAGATGACTGACTAACCAGTTGTTTCTTTACTTGCATTTACAATGTATTTAATAGAAATAACGGTAAATACATACTGTACAATTTACAAATTGGCTCTTGTTTGTTAAAGATAATTGCCTTTTCAAAGTAATTAATGTAATGCAATAAGGCCTAGACTGGTGGTTATGTTCGTTTGCTCCCCATTTTGCCAACGATAATTAGTTATCTCCTTCTTATAATGAGTTTTCTCTGGAAAATAATGTCTAGAAGGATAATTCCATGATGTGTTGATGAGAAATGCTTAAAGTACTGCATATTCATATATTATTTTAACACATAATATTAAAAGTTAAAATTTACAACATGCATTGTATTATGATATTGTGAGAAGCGCAAGTTATATAATTCATGAACATATTCAGGGCACATATGTAAATATATGATGAGAAATCCTCTGCATATATGTTTTGCATGAATTTTCCATGTGGGTTGCCATGAAAGGGTTCACATGGTCTGCAACAATGCTTAGGTATGTGGTACATGTCAAAGTAACTTCCACATGTATGGCAAGTGTAAAGGTCACTCGTGCAGTCCTTGTGTGCCCAGACTTTAGATGACCAGCATTAGAGCCAGACCCAGTGGAAGTGGGACTCCCCTCTCTGTCAACCTCTTAAAAATTAAGGGAACACAATCATCACAGTATCACACCAAGTCAATTAAACTTCAGGGATATCAGTCTGACCAGTTAGGAAGCATAAGCAATTGTGAATCAGCGTCACCTGTTTTGGTGCAAATGAGAGTGACAACAGGTGCACTGGAGAGGCAACAGCAAGACAACCCCAAAAAATGGAATGGTTTTGCAGGTGGTGGCCACAGACAATTGCTCTCTCCTTATCCTTCCTGACAGATTCTTCTCTAGTTTTGCTAGTATCCTTGTCACTACTGGTAGCATGAGGCGGTACCTGCAGCCCATTCAAGTTGCACAGGCAGTCCAGCTCCTCCAGGATGGCATATCCATATGTGCCGTCGCAAGGTTTGCTGTCTCCCAGTACAGTCTCAAGAGCATGGAGGAGATACCAGGAGACAGGTCGTTACACAAGGAGAGCTGGACAGGGCCATAGAAGGGCATCAACCCAGCAGCAGGACCGGTCTCTGCACCTTTGTACGAGGACAAACAGGAGGTGTGGGAGGCATATCTTTGGAGGGTTGTACATACCTCCACATGCCAAACGGTACCCTGATTGCTGTTAGGTACTGGGATGAAATCCTCAGACTCATCGTCAGACCTCACACTGGTGCAGTGGGCCCTGGGTTCCTCCTGGTGCAGGACAGTGCCCAACCTCGTGTGGCCCGAGTATCTAGGTAGTTCCTGGATGATGAAGGCATTGATGCCATTGACTGGCCCTCACGTTCCCCAGACCTGAATCCATTTGAGAACCTCTGGGACACTATAGATTGGTGCATCCGACACCGCCAAGTAGCACCACAGACTGTCCAGGAGCTCACTGATGCCCTGTTACAGGTCTGGGAGATCCCCCAGGACACCATCCACAGTCTCATCAGGAGCATGTCCTGACGTTGTCAGGAGTGCATACAGGCACATGGGGGCCATACACACTACTGAGTCACATTATTCACGCAAGTTGGAACACCCTGTGATTTAAATTGTTTACTTTGATTTTCGGTTTGAGTTTAAATCCAGGCGGTTTGTAATTTTGGTTTTCATTGACCGTTGTTACCTAATTTTGTTCAAGGAATTACACAATTTACAGTAGATTTTGATCTTTAATATTTTTCATTCATCGGGACCCGATGTGTGATTTAGGTGTTCCCTTATTTTTTTTGAGCAGTGTATTTATGAGTTTCCACTGATTATTAGCATGCAACTGAATATCATTAACTTAGCATTTGATCTAGTTCATGTAAGCCTTTAGGTTTTTAAAATATAAATGAAAGTTCAAGGACGGTTGAAACAAGGCGTTATAACCATCTGTGACAGTGCGAGTGTAATGAGTAGGGCCGGCCCTGACCATGTTGGTGCCCTAGGCAAGATTTTAGCTGCTGCACCTTGCATCGCAGCCAATTCCACCACCGATCATTGTGTTCATACACTCACACAGAAACTGCATAGCTTTGTCTTTGAGATTTTGTTTATTTTAGAAACAAAAACCCCCACAAAATAAAAAACAGTATTCAACAAACAAGTGGCATAAAACGAATTATATATTCAATTTAAATGAGAGTATTGAACGAGAAACATATTACAGAAACCTTAGTGCAATATGCATAATGTAGCATTGTTCTACAGCCTTACTCGCCTTGTCTTTCTTGCAGCTTCTTTAGATTTTTTTCTCCATTGACCAAGGTTATAGAAATACACCTTCTCCCATCTTTTTGTTTCAGAAACGTTAAAGTGTTATTTTATTTGATACGATCCTCTGAGAACAAACTCTGTTCTTACCTAATCAGTTAAAACCAAGGGGCAAACTCCCGAGGCTGGAAAATGAAGCCTACCCGGAAGTGCAATTCATCAAATGGCCACTTCAGGCTGGTTGCAAAAGGGAGCAATCTTCATAGATCTCTATGGCAAAATGCCCAACTTTACAGCAGAAATGAACATGTTTACAGCCTGGTTCAAAAAATGGTTTTGGTGTATATTGCTTATTTCCCCCTTTTTGACAACAGTGTGGGGGGGGGATTTTTTTATACTCATCCGTTTAAATTAAATTAAGTCTTATAATTAGGGGACGTGACCTACTGAGTGACAGGTGTGGTGCTGGCACTGTCACTCCTGTCACTCCTAGGGGTTTGTCCTTTCTGGTATCGCCTCAGATAAATCCAATCACTGACAAGTAAAGTTATATATCAAGTGACATCCAAATAAACGACTCGTAACCATACAGTCTATGCTCATAACTAAAGTTATGTGAAAATCTAATATCTAATATGCAAGTCTCAACCTATTTTTTACAGACAAAATCTGGAGTTGCAAAATTACCACATTTATATATTTAAAAAACGCTGAAGCATTTTAAGCATTTCAGTTTTACTGTATAGTTTCAGGTTAACTTGCTTCAAGTGTAAGCTGGTAATGTTACGGTGACTGGCTACCAACCGCTAGCAACGCAGAATAGCATACTGGTAGCATTTAGCCTAGCTTATTAGCCTTTGCTAACTTGGTACCTTGGCACCCAGGCATCTCAGCTGCACCCACGCCCCACCACCTTTGCCCATTTTTGGCGATCCAGGAGTTAGGCCGAGTGACGCGCTGCTAAGATGGCGACAATCACCTCCGCCAAAAATGAGCTTCAAATTGGTCTTCGGACATCTATGGGTGACGTCACATTTACTACGTCCATATTTTTAAACAGTCTATGGTTAAAACCAAGGGGCAAACTCCAAGGCTGAAAATAGAAGCCTACCCGGAAGTGCCAAAAACTGCAATTCATCGAATGGCCACTTGAGGCTGGCTGCAAAAGGGAGCAATCTCCATAGACCTCTATGGCAAAATGCCCAACTTTACTGCAGAAATAAACATGTTTACAGCCTGGTTCAAAAAATGGTTTTGGTGTATATTGCTTATTTTCCCTTTTTTGACACTTTTGTTTTTGCCCCCATTCATCATGAGCTGAACTCAAAGATCTATGACTTTCTCTATGTACACAAAAGGCCTATTTTTCTTAAGTATTGTTCACAAATCTGTCTAAATCTGTGTTAGTGAACATTTCTCCTTTGCCGAGGTAATCCATCCACCTCACAGGTGTGGCATATCAAGATGCTGATCAGACAGCGTGAGTATTGCACAAGTAAAAGGCCACTCTAAAATGTGCAGTTTCACTGTATTGGGGGGGTCCGGGAAAACCGGGATTCATCCGTGAAGAGAACACCTCTCCAAAGTGCCAGACGCCATCGAATGTGAGCATTTGCCCACTCAAGTCGGTTACGACGATGAACTGCAGTCAGGTCGAGACCCCGATGAGGACGACGAGCATGCAGATGAGCTTCCCTGAGACGGTTCCTGACAGTTTGTGCAGAAATTCTTTGGTTATGCAAACCGATTGTTGCAGCAGCTGTCCGGGTGGTTGGTCTCAGACAATCTTGTAGGTGAAGATGCTGGATGTGGAGGTCCTGGGCTGGTGTGGTTACACGTGGTCTGCGGTTGTGAGGCCGGTTGGATGTACTGCCAAATTCTCTGAAACGCCTTTGGAGACGGCTTATGGTAGAGAAATGAACATTCAATTCACGGGCAACAGCTCGGGTGGACATTCCTGCAGTCAGCATGCCAACTGCATGCTCCCTCAAAACTTGCGACATCTGTGGCATTGTGCCGTGTGATGGAACTGCACATTTTCGAGAGGCCTTTTATTGTGGCCAGCCTAAGGCACACCTGTGCAATACTCATGCTGTCTGATCAGCATCTTGATGTGCCACACCTGTGAGGTGGATGGATTACCTCGGCAAAGGAGAAATGTTCACTAACACAGATTTAGACAGATTTGTGAACAATACTTAAGAAAAATAGGCCTTTTGTGTACACAGAGAAAGTCATAGATCTTTGAGTTCAGCTCATGATGAATGGGGGCAAAAACAAAAGCGTTGCATTTATAATTTTGTTCAGTGTATAATCTGCAAGTCTCTACCTATTTTTTTTTTACAATCATCTCGACAAAATCTAGAGTTGCAAAATTACCACATTTATATATTAAAAACGCTGAAGCATTTAAGTTTTGTTGTATAGTTTCAGGTTCACTTGCCTCAAGTGTAAGCTGGTAACTTTACGGTGACTGGCTACCAACCGCTAGCAACGCACAGTAGCATACTGGTAGCATTTAGCCTAGCTTCTTAGCGTTTGCTAACTTGGTTATGTCGCGTTAGATGGGCGTTGTTTCAGCAACCAGACATCTCAGCTGCAACCACGCCCCACCTCTTTGCCCATTTTTGGTTATCCGGGAGTTAGGACGAGTGACGCGCTGCCAAGATGGCGACGACCATCTCTGCCAAAAATGAGCTTCAAAACGGGTCTTCAGACACCTACGGGTGACGTCACGGTAACTACGTCTATTTTTTTTTTTTTTACAGTCTATGGTTAAAACACATGGCCAGTAAGCCATTTGAATGACAAACTCTAGCTAGGTAGCTATTTAAAGAAGCGAATGTTATTAGTATCGTCCAAAGTAAGCTAGCTAGTGGTAACACTGCTCCAACGGTAACTACAATGCAATTACATAAACTATTCATTCATCACATTATCTCTGTCCTTATCCCGTTTTTCCTTCGCTTCTTTTTCTTCCCTGGGCACCATCCTTTGAAGTAAGCTACTGATGCTGATGTATAATGTTTCACGTTCAGTGTCACTCACTAGATAACTGAACTCAACCATCCCCCACAATCAGGTAAGTCTAACTGAGAGCGGGAGGGGGCGATTGATGCGCTTGGCCGCCGTGACGCTGCGGGTAACACAGAAAATATTGCCTAATAAGCTGTAGTTATGTTGTTGTGGAGGCTTTCGCTTTTTTGTAATATTTAAAATTAATAGTTTTAAAATAGTATTATTTAAAAATAGTTAAAGTAAAAAAATTATAATAATCTTCACTCATTTGGGCGCCCCTGGATGGACAGCACCCATAGCATTTGCCTACTCAGCCTATGCCACGGATCGGCCCTGGTAACGAGTGTATAGAAGTGAGGCAGGCGAAAGGAAAAAAATAAAGGAATGATAACGATTCCATTATACTTTATATATATCTTTGTTAACAAAAGGAAAACGCACCACACGGTATCATGGACGACAAACTAATCCGTGAGGCGTGGAAGGTGAACAACAGAATATAAACACAACTAAACAGTGATTGGAAACAGGTGCGTCCTCGGGATGCTCTCAGGACTATATCCAAAAAATACATCTGATCGAAAAGTTACATTTTGACCTCTAAAAAACACTTTTGATGGTAACTTTCAAATGTGGCTCATTTTGTGTAAGCACTCAAGCTTGTTTCTGATTGTAGGAATTCAAGGTGTTACAACCGTTCCATGTTAAAACTGTACCTGTTCTCCCCTACCTTTCATACCTAAAAAACATTTCATACCAAATAAATCACGGCAATGTCAAATTGATGACATTTTAGTCTGTCTCGAAGTGGTATACGTCGAACTATCCCTTTAAGTTACCCTGAACCTATTAGCTCTCGCCAACAGGTGGCGGACACAGACAAAGTTGTAGGCTAATGTCTCTGTCAAAAAGGACTATTTAATCAGCCGACAGGCAGTGTTGTCAGATGGGGAGCTTACCGACACAAAATTATTAGGCTATTTTTCATGAGTGTGCAGGCAAAAATGGGCTACGGCGGGTTGATTAACAGATAGGATTGTATAGCAAAAATAGCGTTTGTGCGGGTTTTTGTGGAGTCCTCGGCTGATTGAAGTATACTGTCACTAAAGTCTGGCACCTGACTACATTATAACGAGAATCAGCATCACAGAAGTATACGATCCGCTCTCTGCTCTGCGTTTGTGCGAGGGTTTGTAGCGGGGATTTAGAAACGAAATGGACAAGCAGATGTGTTGTTTACTGCCAGCTATCCTGGGACTTTGGCAATGTAAGTATAAAAGCATTTCTACATTTTTAGGTTTTTGTTAGAATAGTTATATCATTTTTGTAGTTTTAAGTCATTTTTGTGTTTGTTTTGTTACAGTCGTTACGTTGGCCTTAGGATTCAGTTTCGATATTCGCTATCCAAGAACTTTTTCGACCTCGACGGAAGCTGGGTCCCATTTTGGTAATCGTGTCTGTCACTTTGGACCAACGCAGGGATACAATACCAGGCAAGCCAATTTCATAATTACATTTTAAGTTTAGTTGCACAACGCTGTGAAACTCACACTAAACGGTCAACCAACAGAGCTCAAATCAGAAATATTTGTAAGATATATTTATTAGTCCTGTTCGATCACACCTAAGGCATCAAATCCACCTATTTTTAAGCATGCTTCATCTGGGTAGGCTGTGTGCAAATTAAGTAAAATTTCAGTCTTTGCTACCTAGCCGATTCCGCATAAAACTTGACATAGAACTTTCTGCAACTGCGAAACAAGGCAATGATGCGAGGCAAAGATTGTGTTTGAGGCAACTTCCTGTGTACCAAACCACATTGACACTGTAGGTGTGATTAGAGCGTTACAAAAATCTAACATGCAGAAAATTATATGCTAATTATATACTGTAAATCTCAATCATGGGTATGTGCCATGGTTTTAGCTTTGATGACATGACAATACTGCCATGTACGAAATAATACAATAATTAACTACTGCAGTTAGTTTTTCATTATACTACCATGGTAATTTTTTGTAAAGGATATTGGTGTCACACTCTGGTCAGCTGGGGCTAGAAATATGTGGTAGTTCATATTTATATTCTTCCACTGGTGATTTTAATATTCCTCATAATACTCACAATTAAGTAAAATGTATTTCACCACTATGACTAAACTACAACACATAGTACAGATGGCGTATCGTTATTTGATCGTCCTGTTGTTGTCACAGTGGTACATCGCAGAGGGAAATTCAAATATATAGTGGGTTCAACCTTTAAAAGTGCTTCTAAAATTGAACTATTCTGTGTTCAAATGTTGTCTGTATGTCACTGATTCATAAATCCTCTGATTATTTGCTTTTATGAAACCTCATTGATTTTGCAAAGCACAGTGTGTGATGATTCTAGTCCAATTAAAACTATAATGACTGACTCCATCCCTCTATGTGACACACTCTCTTCCTCTTCTTTTCACTACATGAAGTTAAGTTATGAATACATGTACATTATATGGTGATTCTGATTATCTGTCTTGCTAATCTTCCGTGTCCATCCCCTCTTCCCTTTGTCTCGCTCCTATAATGTCTCCCTCCTTTCCCTTTTGTCTTTCTTACTCCACCTCTTCTCTCCATCCACTCATCTATGTGTAGTGTTTTGGTCACAGCTCCTCTTCAAGACAACGGGACAGGAGTGGTGTACAGATGTTCTTATCACAGCACCACCTGTGAAGCTTTACCTATACACGGTAATTAGATGTGCTCTTTCTCTCTGTCCTTTTTTTCTTTCTCTTTCTTAATTTCCTTATCTCTCTCTTCCCCCCTCTCCCTCAAAAGTATATCTGTCAAAGTATTTTATTTATCAAATGCACCGAATAACATAGCGTCATTCTGAACAATGAAATTCTCGTGACATGGCACACGACATTTATGCAGTAAGCATTAAGAAATATGTAAAGCAAAAATATACATAACAATGTAGACTAGTAGCAGTTCCAAAGAGTGTAGAATGGGGTATATGGAAAGTATGGATAGACATATTAAATATTATAAATATAAATGAATGGTACATCAAAATATGCTAATGCACACTGCTCAAAAAAATTAAGGGAACACTTAAATCACACAAAGGGTCTCGATTAACGAAATACTTGCGTGAATTTCATCACGGCACCCCATAATGGGATTCAGTATTGTGTATGGCCCCCACGTGCCTGTATGCACTCCCGATGTGCCTGTATGCACTCTGGGCATGCTCCTGATGAGATGGTGGATGGTGTCCTGTGGGATCTCCTACTAGACCTGGTTCAGGGCATCAGTAAGCTCCTGGACAGTTTGTGGCACTACTTGGCGGCGGCGGATGTGCAGATACATAACATCCCAGTGGTTCTCAATTGGATTCAGGTCTGGGGAACATGAGGGCCAGTCAATGGCATCAATGCCTTCCTCATCCAGGAACTGCCTACACTGACCACATGAGGCCAGGCATTGTCCTGCAACAGGAGGAACCCAGGGCCCACTGCACCAGTGTACGATCTGACGATGGGGCTGGGCTGGGCTGTGAGCACTGAGCCTACTAGAGGACGTCAGGCCCTCGTGCCACCCTCATTGAGTCTGTTTCTGACAATTTGGCATGCTGGTGGGTTGATGCCCTTGATGGCGTCTCCTGCTATCTCTTCCATGCTCTTGAGACTGTAGTGGGAGACACAGCAAACCGTCTTGCGATGGCATGTATGGATGTGCCATCCTGGAGGAGCTAGACTGCCTGTGCAACCTGAATGGGCTGCAGGTACTGCCTCATGCTATTAGTAGTGACAAGGACACAAAACGCAAAACTAGAGAAGAATCAGTCAGGAAGGATAAGGAGAGAGCAATTTTCTGTGGCCAACACCTGCAAAACCATTCCCTTTTTTGGGGTTGTCTTGCTTTTGCCTCTCCAGTGCACCTGTTTTTGCACCAAAATGGGTGACATTGATTTACAATCACTTATGCTTCCTAACTGGACAGATTGATATCGCTGAATTTTAATTGACTTGGTGTTATACTGTGATGATTATGCCTAACGACTCCACACTGCCCTTGTGTTTTAGGTGTCCGAAATAAAATCTCTAAAATTATTGGGACTTTTGATAAAGATGGGGGGGGGGGAACTGTATTAAATAAACAGCATAGGTAATTAGCTATATATACTTTTTTTAAAATATGGAGACATTTTATTCTACTAATAAACTTGCTTAAAGCAAAAATAAAATCACAGTGAATATATTTTTTTTCTCTAAAATATGTGAAAATTACCTCTAAAAATTACCTCTAAAGATTCTTAGAAATAAAAATAATCTTTATTAACCTTTTTTATTAAGTACTCAGTACTCAGTTACTGAAATCCGGTGTAACTATCTAAGCAGGGTAGAGTGATCCTGGTCGGTCACTTGATGGGAGACCAGATGCTGCTGGAGATGGTGTTGAAAGGCCAGTAGAGGCAATCTTCCCTCTGGTGTAATTATCAAATTTTAATACCCCAGGAAAGTAAAGAGGTCATTGCCCTGCATCATATGCCTTCTTTCAGATTGGATGTTAAACAGCTGTCCTGTCTCTTTGTGGTCACTAAAAATCACAAGGTACTAATCAAAAGAGTAGAGTTACACCATAACATTGACTCATGTGTCCCTCTGTCTAACCCTTTATTTCCGTGTCCACGTAGTCATCCCTAGCTTTGAATTGGCTCATTCACCTTCTGTCCTACCCCTTTAACACTTTTTAGAAGTTTTATAAGTACTGAATGTGTACAGTCAGTCTCAGTGTATAGGAGCATGAGCTAAATGACAAAAATGTAAATGTAACTAAGTAACTTTAAAGGGACGCTGTCTTGAATCCTGCCTTAAACATTTACAAGACTGAATTTAAACAATAACATGACTTATATAAGTTATTTTTTTCAAGAAATATTTGAAAAATCAACTTAAAACATGTAACGTGCCTGTATTCATGCTAGTAGTACAGTAAAAATCTTACATATGCCCCCATTAAGTATTGTCAACTTCCATATTGTCTTGAATCTGAGGGGTATTAAAACGAGATTACACATTTAAAGTTGCCTTCATAAATCAGGCAGTTGGTACAAACAATTACTTGAAACCTACATGCCTCTTACAAAAATGAGTTAGTGCAATGGGAGGGTGCACAAACTACTGAAGGCAAGGTTGCTAATAGTTTGTACACTTCATTTTGGGGGGGGTATGAAAAAATGAAAATTTGATTCCCTACATTTTGGTTGAATCATTATTGAAGAACAATATATTCCACATGCTAGAAAATATATAGCTAAAATATAGCTCATACCTGTGTTGTTTATTTCATACAGTCTTGTTTTATTTTAAGGATGCCAATCATTTTGGATGGGACTATAAATCAGTCATATTGCTGCAAAGTATTATGAGTACTGTTTTTTTTTTTTTAACTTACGTGCATTTGTCAATTGAGATTAATCTAGTTCCTGCATATCTAACAATCAGTTGCTGCTTTCTGATGGCTACATACCATAACTGTTGAAGGTAATTGTTTAATTTTGATACTATTTGAGAAGAAAATATGTTTTTGGTTGGTGGGGAGACTCCAAGGTTCTTTGCACTCTGGGATGGGAAAACTAGATTTATCAACCATGATGGTATGGTATGTTGGTCAGGTGTGTTGGCACGTGGGTGTCAGAAGGGAAGAATGAGAAAAATAGTTCAGAGTGATTGCAAGGCAATGTGACCATGTGAGGATATGGCAGACCAAGTGCCTTAGTGTATAGAGAGAAGAGGTGAGATCTAACATGTGCAGTGCAAAATCGCTTGGTAACATTTTTAAATGTAGGTCAATATTGATTTAGATTGTTGCTAATTTTAGCAGAGATATTGATTTCAGCTGTTTCTGAACTTTTAATTGCATATTCTTTTGTTTTAGTGGATTCAGGAGTTTCATTTGGATTGTCACTAGCTTGTAATACTGACAGAGCTATGGTGAGTTGTTTTTACGTAACTTACTTTCTAAAAGGTTTAAAAAAAACTTTCCCTTCTACTCTGCCTTCAGAATAAGGAAGTAGCCGGTGGTCACGAGCATCTTAAGTTACATGCTTACACTATTTTGTAATCTAGCATAGATACTTACTTGATGCATGACATGACACAAGACTTGAGTCATACTCACTTTCTCAAAGTTTGGGGGTTCTTCTGTATTGCGTATATTTTCTTCCATGTACTAATGTCTCTATATCATGTTGACTTGGCCATTACTGAGATGGCCTGGTTTTAAAGTCTTTGATTAGTATTTCTCTTGTGTTTGTCACTCTCCTTACCCATCTCTGTCTCTTGATTTCCAAATTCCCACTATCTATTTCACTGTGTCCTCCCTCTCATTCTCTCTGAGCTAGATGTGTGGACCCCGACAGATGTGTGCTTGTGATACTTTGAACTACCTCCAAGGACTCTGCGTTGAGTTGGGGCCCCAACTTTCCGTCACACAAACACTAAAGCCTGCCTTTCAAGGTGATGAACACACTATTATTAGTTTTGAAGAAGAATGTGATCTTTATTCAGTTGGTTCAATGAACAAAGAATTTGTCCTGGTTCTGATAAAATAAATTAAATTGTTGCTGTGTTCATATGCTGCCAGAGTGCCGTGAGTTTGGTTTGGATGCTGTGATTCTGTTTGACGGATCTCAGAGTATTGTACGCAAAGACTTTGAGACAATGATCAACTTCATCAAAGACATTATCCGAATGTTCACAGACCCCAGGGCGCAGGTAGGTTTCTTGTTCTTGCTGGTCAAGTGTTTCACCATATATTACATGGAACTGAATATTGTAACAGGTACATTCAATAATTTAATGGTTAGTCATTGCAGACAGCCTGGTGGTTAGAGTCACTACAGATACAGTGGATATAATAAGTAAGTCTACACACTCCTGCCAGGTTTTTGTGATGTAAAAGAATGAGACAAAGATAAATCATGTCAGAACGTTTTCCACTTTTAATGTGACCTATAATGTGAACAATTCAATTGAAAAACAAACTGAAATCTTCCAGGGGGAAAAATGAAAAATAAAAACCTTACAATAACCTGGTTGCATAAGTGTGCACACCCTCTTATAACTGGGGACATGGCTGTGTTCAGAATTAACCAATCACATTCAAACTCATGTTAAATAGAAGTCATTACACACCTGCCATCATTTAAAGTGACTCTGATTAATCACAAATAAAGTTCAGCTGTTCTAGTAGGATTTTCCTGGCATTTTCTTAGTTGCATCTCAGAGCAAAAGCCATGGTCCGCAGAGAGCTTCCAAAGCATCAGAGGGAT
>JACXGI010009334.1:0-30642 GCA_016801175.1 Esox masquinongy
GGGGGGACGCAGAGCGGCGGGGGGGACGCAGAGCGGCGGGTGGGCAGGGGCAGAGCGGAGTTTTACTTACAGTGGTTTCCCAGCGGAAGATATTGCTGTAGAAACAGAGCCAGTTCTCAGAAAGATAGAGTCGTCCCTGGAGTAAGATGTCCTTCTGTAGTGCACAGGAGTAGTCTGGGTAGAATGAGGAACAGGAGAAACATCAGGTTGACAGGGCCAGAGAGAATGGGCCCTTCCACTGTGTCAGTTATCAGTGATGGAGGGAGAGAACTGCTAACACAGGTTTTAATACGAGTGCTTGCATATCAGGCCAACTGAAAATACATCATAAAAAAATACTATCCATAGACAAAATGAAAAGGATCCATTAGACTGTAGTAGATTGCTAACCTGTATTTCCTACATATAATATCAACATAGGTTTAATCTGTTTTTGTCAGGCCAAACCAAGGAAGTGAAAAGTACATTCTTGTCAGTTATCTGGATATGAACACCAGCTTGCATACCAATGCTGAAACAGGTGGAAACATGCAACACTTTGGCTCTGACCAAGAACACAGACAAGATACTGTTGATAGGTAGCCTATTAAAGCTATAAGTAACCTACTAAATTGCATTGCTTCAGCATCACACCAGTCTCTTAACCAGCCCACTTTGAGGACCAATATCCTAGAGCATAGGTTCTTAAACCACTGAAGCCCTATACTAGCTCACCTGAACCTTGACATTTAGTAGGTCAGTTGATTCAGGTATACTGGCGTAGGAATACATACAACACATAGGATGGCTAGGGGTCCCAATCACGTTTATGAACCACTGACCTCCAGAATGAAGAAGTCCACTTATATAGATTGTGCATATTTGAGTGTAATTTTGACTACTCGACTATAAAATTCTTTGTAGACCAAGACAACCAAGCAATCAACAAAACGACTAAACAGGGTCGGCCCAAAGAGCATAGATTTTTGGTATTTTTTGGTGTAATTACCTCTATATTGTAGGTTAGTCACCACATACATTTTTGGGGTGCTTTTCAACCAAACAATCGACTAACGAGGTCAGCCCTAAGTATGCAATTCGGCGACACACAAAGCATTTCTCAGTATTACCTACCCACTATGAGACGTTCCGTGTCAGGCAGCTTCTTGAACAGTTTACGGAAATCCTCATTGCGCTGTTTATAAGTGGGACTGAGAACCTAAGAGAGGGAGAAAGACAGAATAAAGACAGAAAGACAAAGAAACAAAAAGAAGAGATTACTAATTTCTTCTCCATGTTTTATCAGTCTATTATGTGGCAAAGCCAGAAATGTGTCTGTGAACATTACGTGAAACTAATCTTTAGGTAAAACAGACAGACTTTGGCTAGGTAAATGATAATCACAGTATGCAATTGTGTTAAGTTAAATCAGCAAACACAGAAATAGTTAAATGAGAGGGTGCAACTGAAGGGAAACCACTGAGTATTGATAGGTCTTATGTCACTGTGAAGTGCTATGTCATGCTGTACTGTGTACTCCAACCAGGAAACCGCCTAGATGCCATCAGCAGACTGAAACGCACCAGAGTGTGAAACGAAGCATGTGTGTTTATTAAAGTGTACTTACATTGTACCAGCTCTGCATTTTCTGTCAGGGAAAGACAGAACACAACATAATCAGTGACGAACAATGCCTCTACGTTTTCCCATGATACAACAGTAGAACTGGCCACACACGCATGCACACACACGCACGATTTGGAAATTTTAAATGAAATATTATACAGCAATTGATTCCTGAAAAATGACTTGCAAATGTCTCATGGGTTTACTTGAGCTATCTTACTCCTTCAGAACCAAAATTATGTGCATGTACAATACCAGTCAAACGTTAGGACACAATCAAGTGAATGGGTGAATCCAAATTTTTGACTGGTACTATATGTATAGAGTTTTGCAAAAAGGTATCTGCAGTCTGATTTCCTGCAAATTTTGTACTGAATGTTCAGTTGGTCTGTTAAATCAACCAAAACCTAATATATTTTCTTTCAAACTTGAAACATATGTGACAGTTATGAAATATATGTGACAATTATGAAATAGCCAAGATACCTGTGAATAACTCAATAACTGGTCATAACACCATCAGCAGCAATAATTGCAACTCAACACTTCTGTAGTACAGCTGTGCAACCCTTTCCAGAATGACAGGCGTCCAACATGTTTTCTAATGGTCTTCTGATTGTGGTATGAAGTGCCTCTAGAACCTGATGTGCCTCTAGAAACTGACGTGCCTCTAGAATCTTTGAGACCATCAATCATGACCACTTTCATGAGACCATCAATGATCTGGTCTCATGAAAGCCGGTAGTTTACTTTCATGAGACCAGATCATTGATGGTCTCATGAAAGTAAACTACCGGCCGCAATGACGCAGCTGTATGGCAACCACTTGAAGGCTAAGGTGGTTATCATCAAAGACTGTACCTTAGGACTATACCTATTTGAAAATATCAATTTTAAATTCATGTAGTACAGAAAAAAGGGCAGAGTAACTACTGAAAAAACAAACAGTTCAAGAAGTTCTGGTCATTTCTCAACCTTGCTGTGCGTGTGTCAATCGTCAAAGTGACCGATGCATAATGTATGGCTTACCAATACAAGGCCTTACATAATTTATCGCCTGCCAATCCATCAGTACACAGTCAATTTACTCCGTCTAACCCTGCCCGAGGCTGTCTGCCACAGCCGTGATCCCGTGGATTCACGTCTGTCCTCACCTCTCCATTATGCGGCAATGTGTTCGGCAGGGCACAACACAGCAGAACCTTCTAGTACACAGAACACAAACGCCTCTCTGACACACCGACAAAGGACGGCCATCGGCTCTGTTCGAGACGACTCCATCCGACAACGTCCCTGCCCGCGGCCCAGGTGTATGGTCAACCAGACGGAACGACAGAGCAGCGCGGCCGCTCCGCCGGTCCGTGGCGGCCCACCGTTGGGGCAAGGGGGCGACCTTACCTTGGCGTTTCGGCTGAAGTGGCGCGAGGCGATGGGGTAGGCTGAGGCAGCGGAGGAGGAGGAGGGCAGGGGGCTGTCCGAACCACCCCGCTCCCCGGGGCGTTCCACCGAGGCGCCCTCTGCATCGCTGTTCTTGCCCCCCCCCCACCCCCACCACCGACCCCCAAGACCCGGCGCCGCAGGGAGGGGGAGCTGCCCGGGGTGCTGCGCGGGGAGTTACTGGCGGTGCTGGACAGAGACGGGATAAAGAGAGGAGTTGTTAGTGGTCAGCAAGGGAGTGTGATCTGAATCAGGATTTGCAGAAAGTTACCCATAGGCAGTCCGCCCGTGCCAGCGAGGACGGAAGCACTCCGGAACAACTTTCTAAACGCTAACCTTAACTTTCCCACTGACGTCTCTTTGACTAGCCCAACGTGTCCATTTATACGGGGTCATCCTAACTCAGGTTTTAGGCCTAGTAGGAGACATGTAGTTGAACACAATGTCAAAAGCTCTGCTTAAAACTACACATGCAGGTGTTGCTTATAAATCGAACTTAACACCAAAGCACTTCAGCAATAACGGATAGGCCTATGGGATAAGAGGGACACATTTATTTTTTTTAATTCTATCGAGTTTTTCCCCATTGAGAGCATTTTTTTTAATCAAGATGTTTTATGCCTACAAAACCACACCGTATCTATCTTCTAGCAAACATCACGACCTCAGAGACAAGGTCAAATGTATAATGCCGCCATATGTCAATCTCAATGTTAAGAGTTAGATCATGGTCATGGCCCGGTGAAAATGGCCGTATTGATGCCAAAACAAAACTTGCCATGATTGCACGCTTGTGCTTCATTCAGTTTGGTGGAAACTGACAACCAACTTCTATTTTCACTCTCAGAATCATGCTGTGCTAACTACAAACAGTCTCAGACCCTTAACAGAAAGATGTTGTCTTATAACACACACACATGGGAGAACATGAGTCGGGCATACAAGACCAATCACACAAACATCTCCAAGACAGGGTGACAAGGAATATTCCGTTTATCAGATACCAAATCTGTTCTGGTGCCAGACACACTAGTAGCAAAATCTTTAGAGTGCCTGTAATACTCAGTGTAGCGGCTCGATAAACTGTGAGCTCATCTGATTGTTTTGTTAATTATTCTCAAAGAATACCTATTAACCTACACAGGCGCTGAGTAATCACAACGGGATATGCAGCCGCAAGCATTTACAGTACACATCACCGGCAGCAGTTAGCCCAGTTTGTCGTGTTCAGTCCTTTAGGATTTCCATTGCCATTTCCCTCTTCCTGCACAATCTATTGCCCCCTTTTTTCCACAGTTCTTTTCTTCCAGCGTTGTTTCAATCCATACCCTCCGTTTAGTCAGTCTCCCCCTCTTCCTTGTTTTGGCCCTGTCTTCCAACTCTTGTCTCTCATTCCTGCCAAAATGTGTTCAAACCCCACTGGTCAGACTCACGGTTGTCCTAGAGACCACCAGAGAAGGGGGAGGGGGGTTAGGATAAATATCGTCATCTCCAGGGTAACAACTCTTGTGAAATATATAACCCACCAATTATAGGTCATTCTGAATTATTTAAATAGGAATGGCCCAATACTTATGGTGTGTGCTGATTAATGTGTGCATTTAGGAAGTCTAAACTTTATTCAAGTGCAGAACAGTAAGGTGAGGATTCGGGGACATTAGCGATTATATTCAGCACACAGTACACTAGCCTAATTACATCCACGTACAACCGGCCTACCTACCTACACTAATAAGCTTGTTGTTGCGTGTACGTCAGTCGGGAGTGTGACCGAGCAGGACACTATTCAAGAGTGTGCTCTAGTCTATCTGTCAGCGTGTTTACAAACTAGCTAAATCCCACCACCAAGTGCAATGCTGAAATGCAAATGACTGTCAATCCGCTACCACCATATTGCACAGATTTTATCTAGCGCGTTTTTAGAACATTACTTTCATCCAAGAACAGCATATAAACTAAAATCAAACCCACAATAGACGCTACCACTACCAGCGCATGTCAGGCAACATAATATAAACAACGACCGCAGTGGTTACAATGTGACTCCCGTGAACTCGTACCCACAACGGGAAATATGAGTAATACCTGCATAACGACTAACGAATACTGTTGTAAATTAATCAGGTAGCTGACTACAGAATTAGGTCCATGCCCAAGTAGTCATTTAAATGAAACGACGCTTCTCCTATCATATTTATAATAAACATTGTTCGCTAGCCCATCTCATTCTAGACAATAACTGACTGCCCTCAAATCGCTGACCCTCCCAGATTCCCACCTACAGTGATACGACAGTAGCGCCAACAACTTAATGAAAGCTGTAGCGTACCTTTCGAGAATATCTAAGAAACGATCCTGATTCCGAGAGCAGTGTCCTATTACGTGAATAATAGTGCCACAAGTCACTTACTCGAACATGTCATGAGGTGCTTCCAATTTGGACGTTAGGTCCACACGCTGCTTAACTGTGTGTGTATTAATATGGCACCGGTCCTGCGTGCACTGCGCCGAGCCAGCCGACTCTACACTTGCCGTCCTGATATCCGTTTTGCCGGATCTAAAAACGCACAGGGGCCCCTGAATGGAAAAGCGCCATTCATCTGCGACCCGTTTCACATCATCATCGACATCCTTCCCTCGCAGCCAGGCAGCCAGCCCACCTCCGCTCCGCTCCTATTCCGTGTGTGGGACCCGATGACAACCAAGCGTTGCAACCATAAGTAATCCGTACGTAACTCACAGGAAGCAGACAGAAGAGGGAGAGGGTAGGGGGAGGGGCGGAGGCGGCACCAGAAAGAGGCCATGCACGAACGTACAGAAAGCAGTAACTGGGAGAACTCGATAACATTTAGTAAAATACGTTTTTTAAATGTAGTTGGCGTTGTATCATATCAATATTGGAGACACTGGTTAAGGTTATGAATGAGGATTAAATTCACAAATAAATTGGTGACAGTTATAGTTAAGGACTAGCAGTGGAATAATTAAATAACGAAAGACCGTTTGCTAACACTGCTTATTTTACTCAGTGTAATTTATCCAGATCTAAACAGTGCAGTGTCCACCTTGCCAAAATCCACCCAATCCTTTAACCCTCAATCACACTGTCCATCTCTGGATTAGAGATAGAGTACATAATATGTTGTTCAGATCCCCCACCCCCTCCCTCTAATCTGATTTTCTGAGGTTCAGGAGTGGCTGCTCTAATCTCTTCAGTTCATATGGCAGGGGGTGATAGAGGCAAAGAAAGAACGAGAAAGAAAATAGTGAGGGGGCAAGAAAGATGGGATTCTAAACTCTGATTTCTGGCCCAATGCATTTAAAACAAAATCACTTATTTCCAAAGCCTGGCGTGGCACACAGTCAATGGAAGGAGATCAATGGTCTTTGGGCTAATTATCCAATTGGTGTTTTAGGCCTGTGCACAGCAAATTTAGGTGAGGACCAGCTCCAAACTCTCTAGCAGAAAAAAATGTTAGGGTGGCGGCGCCCTTCTGCGGAGTGGGAGAGCGGAGCCAAAATGCAGTCAACAAGTCCATTTTAATCTACACACAATTTATGAAGTGGGACAAACACCTCAGACACAAGATACAGAGACACAACAGACAGGTCGGTCCAGTAGAGAGAATTGATTTGCAGGGTGGTGACAGTGGATTATCAACTGAGATTGTGGCCAGAGGTGAATGGGGGTCAAAATCATAGAATTAGAACTAGAATTAGTAATTTAATAGGATCTCTATGGTCCGAACGCCAATTGGTATTTAGGAGTCTGCCAATCAGGTCAAGTCTAAACAGACCTGGAGAACAACAGTAGTATCAGCCAGTAGTCTTCCATTCACCTCGGTTAGCCTAAAACAAATCTAGAGCCAATATTTACCAACCTGTACACAAAATACAGCCCAGGGGAAAAGAACGTAGGAAGAACCTAGTTGCATTCAACACTGACAGACCTGGAGAAAAGATCTACCCTCCCCCAACTATTTACATCAAAGTAATTTAGCAGATGTTCTTATCCAAGGCATTGCTATATCCAGCAACTCAGGACACATTATAACTCTCATCCTCACATAATTTATTGAGATAGATTACTAGGAAATGTGCATGTCACGCTTGTCATATATTAGGATCAGCTAAACTGTCAAAGGAAATGAAATTGTTACGATGTAACAGATCTTGACTTAATGACTGATGTTGAGACCTGAAAGGTGAAACTAAGTTACATTGGAAGAAATCCTCATCACTTAAGCTATTGCTCCAGTGCTACTGCTAAGGAACTTGTGCAGACAGTGTTGTGTAAGTGCTTGGGAAAACATACTGTATCATACCACAAAAGTGCTGACAGAGCATAAGTGCTTCTAAACCATAAGGAATACAACTCAGATTCATAACACAGAACACATCTGGCCTCCACCAACAAAGCGTAGTAGATGGACAAAATGCCTACTAAACTCTCCAAGGTTTATGCTAATGAAAATGATTACCTAAGCAGAACAAATATAATATCTAGACTAACTACCAAGAGAATGACTGGTGTGAATACACATCATCTTGTAAGAACATGCCTCACACAACATATCTAGCATTTCTGTACGTCAGACCGCTTCACACTGAAGATGTGTGACTTTGATTAAAATCAGCCCAGTTACCACCCAGAATATCCAAATGCATTGAAACTCATTATCATCAGACGCCTTCCAATGCAACTCATTCAGAGCCAATGGAAATCAGCTGTCTGTTGCGACCACTGCAGCCATTTGAGGTCATTCGACTAACCGTAATTAACCCATTGTTGTTAGTTCCCATTTGGATGTGCAACCGTGAATTATTACATTCTACACTTATTTCATGAGGCAGAACAAAAACAATGATAACCAGAGGTATCAAATGAGCTGGGTAATGTTTAAGTAAGCACTGTGCATTCTCGTTAATGATGTGGCAGTGGGTGGGGACAGTTGGTACAATTTGGCACTGTACAGAATCTTTTACTGAAACTGTACACATTTATCGTTGGAGCAAAGGTAACAACACGCCGTTTTATAAATATTTTTATGCTATTTCATGCTTTTGATGACTAATGCTGCTTTTGGTTAAAAAATAATAACCAAAAACATTCTGCAAATGGTGTGTGTGTGTGTGTGTATTATATATATATATATATATATATATATTTTATTATCAAGTTGTATCTCAAATGTTTTATCCTACAACATTTTAAATATATATTTTTTTAAATAATAGGTCCATCATATTTTCTAGTAGTTTCAGATATCTGTTTCAATTGAAAGCATTTTCTATACATCTAATAAAAATGCTTAGGGCCCTATACATTTCTTTTGGGTCAAAATCACACTGGTAATAAAAAAGTGAATAAAACAATTAAATTGGAGTTTCTAACTCCTTTCAATCACATCAGGCAATATTTGAGGTCTGGAGAAAAACACATTTAAACACCTTATATTTGCATGTAGACACCTTTTAATTCAAGTGCACACCAGCAAACGACTTATGGGAGATTGTCTTGGCATTGTCTCTATGGTGCACATTTCACTACTGAGACCGATGACCATGAAATAGTTCAGCCAGGTTGTAGGATACTTGGTAGTTAATCATTTTTTGTTAAAGCATTTTAATCTATGAGAATGTTTTTTTAATCAGTAATATTATAACCACTAAAAGCTACACAAATTAATTGACAAAGATGCACACAGAAAATAAAATCACTTATGCATTTTGTTCATTTACTATGATATAACAATTGTCAAATTAGGTGAAAGGGGTTTCCACTAAATGCAATACATTCAGTTAACTTCCTAATAACAATAAAAATATATATATTTAATTTCTGGATTTGTCTGATCCTGAAGGGCTAGGTTCATAGACCATGGTGCTTGTAATGGAAGGATTCTGGGTGTGATTCCCAAGGCACCAGTTAGTTGCGTGTTATTTATCGGAGTCTGATCACGTCACTTGCATGCAATTTATCTGAAAATCACAACTGGGGAAGTCAGGAACTGGTGGGAAGACGTTTAGTTTAACATGCTAGTTAGCCAAGTATTTAGCTGTATTAATAAGCAGACAGACCTCATAGTGGTAGCATTCTGCTGTGTTTGAGAAGTCAGAGAATTGGATTGTTTCTGTCTCTTATCTGTCCACTCTGAGCGCCTGCCTTATGCTTACCGAGGCCCATGTACAATCAGACAGGCAACACGCTGGCGTGACAGTACGGCGTGAAACCCAACAACAGCAGGGAATCATTTTCATCTAGTTATGTTTTATATTGTCTAGACCTAAACATTATAGGTCTCATTCTGTAAATAAATCTTTTTGACAACCTTACATAGAAAAGTTAAATTCTTCCAGCGCACATTTCATTTCAGAAAGATATATAGAGCAGGCAGTTTCAAAGGAGTTGCGTGATTATCAGAGAACTAAGTAATAGCCTATGTTTCAGTAAAAAACAAAAACCATAGTTAATAAAATTGGTTGGTAAATGAAAAGGACAAGGGCACAGCTGTTCATGTGGAGCAGATAGAGGAACACCCTCTGCCTCGCCTGGCAGGCCCTTTGACAGGCCCACAGAGCACACTGCAGGCTCTGCAGCATCACCCATTGGACAGAGGTGACATCATCAGACAAAGCAGGGGTTCCTATTGGCTGGCGGTGATGTCATGCATTCTAAGCAGGATGAGCAGAGCACAACCCCTCCTCCCTGCTTCTTGTGACTAACGAAGCTGTACTCTCAGCTGCTATAGACAGACCTCTAGTATTCTTTCTGCTTTATTTCGCTTTTAACAATTTCCTCTTCAGATTTATGAAAATATATTTACTTGAATTGTGTAAAGGATTCACAGCACAAACTCACTCTGTAACCAAATGCTACATATGCACTATTCTTTTAAATCTGTTTTTATGAAATATTCAGTGGAAATTATTAAACAGCCATTGTGTATAGAGTTAGCTTTGAAATACATTTTTTGGAATACATTTTAAATGGAAAATCAGCTTGTTAGTCTACCATCTTTCAAGCCTTCTCATTGATTTTGTGTTCTCTCAATTTTAAAGAAGGAATAGTAAGCAAGGTAGTAACTCAATATTGTGATTGGCAGCTGGTTCTCTGAGACGTCACCCGAGACTGATGCACCTGATGTCACTTCACTGCCTGCGTCTGAACAAATCAAACTGTAGCATAACCCAGGTTGGAGTTCACCAGGATTTTAACAGTATAATCTGCCTATGCCGTTTTAGGGCTTACCCAATAAGCCCTGTCCGCTGTGCCCTTTCTAAATAGTTGGCTTGTGGTGTCCCATTACTCAAAACACCACTGTAATCTCTAACTGCACTGACATTTCTCATATCAGTGACCCTGTTCTCTGTCATATAAGACGTCACAACCAGCAGCCTCATACTAGCCTAATGTAATATCTAGGAATGTCCAAGTATGTAATATATGACTAGTGAACTAGTCTATGCTTAAATATATCACAAGTCCCTTGGGTTACAGTTCACTACTGTTACTCTGTACACGACGAGGCCTAAAACCAAAGTGCAGTAGCTAACAGATAGATAATGGAGCCCATCTCTAGATGATGGGCCTTGATGGAGTCTGCACAGCTGCTTATGCCTTGGCTGCCCTAAAGGAGAGGGAGCAGAGAACTGACCTGCAGCTGTCCCAGTCAGACTCCCTGCCGAGCAGACCCTTGAGAGACCAGCGTGAGCGCCGGCCGGGAGACGAGCTACGTGACCGGGAGATGCGAGACGACGGGGGCAGCAGGAGATCCAGGGTGGGGCCAAGGAGCTCGTCCTCCGCGTGGGGTACCAGGCGAGGCGAGTGGACTCTCCAAGGAGCAGAGCTCCCCGTCACCCGCTCTGCCCCCTCCTCCTCGGTTCCATCCCACCGGGGTTTGGGCGAGTCCTCGTGTTCTTCGTCACTCCTCTTCTTGGTCCGGGCCTTGGTCCGCTGAGGGCGGTGGTGGCGCCGAGGAAGCCTGGGACTGGGGGAGCAGGACCAGGCCTCGGTGTCTGAGGACGGGGGGAGGATGTTCAGTGTGGGGATGTGTTGGGCCGTTGAGCCTTTTGGTCCGGTGTTTGACGCCGACATAGTCATCATTCTAAGAGCTCCTTCAGACCAACGGCTTCACTTCCAAATGCCAGATGAAGGCTTGCTGTGGTGAAACAAACGATGCTGACACCAAGCCAGGAAGTTGCATTCCTGCTAGTGGTCATGCTGAGACAGGAAGTTAGTGTGACGTCACAAATCACATTTTCTGCCAGATCGATCTTATGTTGCAAGACCAACAACTGTGAACATACCTCAAGTTTCCGGTGACTTCCGGATGATATTGTAAGAAAGATCCCTTCATGGAAGACAGGTTTTATTTTCTGTGGTAGTGCATAAATAACACGGCTGCGCTAGATGACAGCCAGTCAGCTACTTCTGTTAAAGCCGGTCAATAATGTTGTAGCTGGAAGCCAGAGGTGTGGCCCTCGTCTGATGCAGTCTTCTCCCTCAAACCTTCTGCTTAATAAGCGTTTCACCTCACGTAGTGAGGGGCTTGTTAACGGCCTTGTCCGTGGTCAGTGGTTTTGTTTATCACGGTCATCCTCCTCCGCACCTCTCCCTCTGTCCAATGTCTCTCTCTCCGTCAATATGCCTGATCTCCCTCCTTTTTTGGACCAAGTTCATAGAGCTCGCTGTTTCATAATCAGCCTGATCATTGCAACAGTTCAACTTGTAGTGGTAGAGATAACGATCTACATCCGGCTGAAACAGGGGGCTGAGGGAAAGAGAGACTATGGTATTGGCTGGTCTAATTCTCTCTTAATAAACACAGAGGAAGAAAAAAATAGTTTCTTACATTTTGCAAACTCAATTTTCTGGACAAAACCTGACCCCAGTTACAATACTTTGAAACATGATGATGTCTATTTGTATTGGTTTTGCTATTCTCAAATGGTATCAGGAAGTACAGTATTGCATGACAGAGACCGCTTGAATTATTGATTGTTAGAGACACCTCAACAGGCAATATATATTAACTGTCCAATATAAGTGGTTTTGGATTGCTTTTTATGCATTATTTGTTTGGAAATTGTTGAGGCAGATTTTGAAGGTTTGCTTCCTTATGGTATTAAGTCAGTAAAATCTTAGGCCACACTACTCAAATGCTGATAATCAAAGCAAGTACTAAAAAAAAAATTGTATGTAAAATAATTATTTATGCCATCTGAAAGACCTGGACAAACAACCAAAATATCCTCTCATTTAAATATAAAAAGTCCACTTCAACAAGCACTTCAAAAAAATCTCCTCTCCTTCAAATATAAAAGGTCCACTTCAACTTCCGACATCAACATTCCCTCCTTCCATTCTTAAGTCCAAAGGAATAGACAACCATCTTAGGCTCATATCACAGGCCACTTGTGAGCGACAATATAATTTGCTATGGCTGCAGATCCATCATTTGTTTGTAGTTATTCTCCATATACACCCTTAACACACTAAACTCTTTTTCATATGCCCAGTTACTTTAGTAAAAGTAAAATAAAGTGTGCTATAACATTCTGACCGGTACAATTAATAAAACTAGCGCAAAAACTAGCCTTCTGCTATTTGACAATTTCCTGAGTGATAGAACTCTACTTCGAACAGTTGGCCTGTTTTCCTATTCCATGTAAGTTGATAAATGTTTGAATATGTGATTGTTAAGGTTCTTATTTTGTCCGTTTTATCTCAGACGTTCAAAAATATGATGCGAACTAGTGAACAACATTGGGCTAATATGTAGATCAAATCAGAGAAGCCTGGGGGAACATGAAATGAGGGGGTAATTCAGCAACAGAAGAGAGGACAGGGAAGACAAGCTGCAACTAGCTTAACATGTAAAGAGCGTACTGAGAAAAAAATACATGGCCACAAGGTGATCTGCACATGCGCAGAAGCTTATTTAGCGAAAGACGAATCCAAGAAATGACGGATCAATCGTAAATTTTTACACTTGGCTCTGGCCCTACAGCGTGTTTGCTTATCTGTTTGAACAAGGTCAATCTTGGCATGCTCCCGTTTGCTCAGTGCAATCCATGCCATTGTAATCATTGTATTGTTACCCTCTCACTCTGCTTCACACAGCCATATGTAAACTTGCAGTAAAACACCGCAGAGATAAAGACGTACTCTAAACAATGCAAATCTGAGAGGACATCCCAAAATGTCCTCATAAGTGCAACATTACTGTACCCTGCATCCAGTCCAAACGATGTGACAGTAATGTTTGTGTAAAATAGGATCATGACTATAGTATGGAGCATAATTTTATATTCAGGCTTGCCGAAAGGTTATCGTTTGGTTGAATGCTCCTACAACTGCAAGTACACCACGTCAACTTCTCCACAAACAAGTTAGAAAGTGCATGGTTAACAACCAATACCTTTAAAGTCAAGGAGCATAACGTTAACTGTACTATTCACGCCATCTTAATGGCGATTAATTTGGTCGTTACGTTAGCTAGCTAGTTACAATACAAATTCGTTATTATCCAAACGAATCTAATAAAGTACACAGAAAACATCTCAGACGAAGTTGCCAACAACACAAACGTTATCGTCTTTACGTTGAACGGTTACGTTACATTAAACTTCAAGGTCCTAACGTACCTCCCGTTTGATGAATTTCCCCCATTTCGATTATCTTGCTCGGCTTCAAAGACAAGCCGAGCGACAGTGCGAGGCGTGATATTAAAATCCACTTTTTCACAGGATCCCATCAGCAGCATCCTTTTAAATAGTAAATCCCCCCCACTCCTGCTGCCAACAATACAGCTCGCACTTGCAAAACTGTATTTGACAAACTACCAAGGTAGCAAACGTCAGCTACCTGGCTATACACACTAAGCTAGCAACTGGTGGTACATGGCTAGCAGCGGTCAACGTTATTGTTCATTCCGACATTTAACGAGGTAGCTAACTACTTGTACTAAAAGCTTGCTAACTAACATCACCCTTAGCTAGCTAGCTCGCTATGCTAACGTCGTCGTCAACTAGCTAGCTAGGTACCGGCTAGCTAACGTAACGGTTTGCAGTGTCGTCTGCTGTGCTGATCTGACTCAGACGCTAGCAGCCTTGCTAATGCTAGCTACCTTGTTTGCCGGTATGTATTGACACGTGTCTATCTTGTCCTAAACATCGATAATACTTCTTATATGGGAAACATCTAAGTTTCCCATTTTTGGGTCTATCACTTGTTGGCTAAATAACTTGTGCGATCGAACCGAAAAACGGAATCACAACAGAACTAAAAAAAAACTTGACAAGGGGTGCATCAAAATGATATAGAGTCGTATATTTCCTCACTACTTCCCAGAATGAATATTACATTCAACACACATCGAATACATCTAAATATGTACTATTGAAATGTTACTAAATAATATATTTGTACATTAAACGTAAGAAACGACCTAATATCTGCTAGGAGTTACCCCTTAAAGTATGGTATAGTCTGGTCTGGTGATTAGAACGCCTAAGAATAAATAACGGGTTCTGGTAATCATGGGGGCAGCACTGTTGACGAATCGAAGGAAGCAAGAACGGTGGGTTTAAAACGGCAATACTTTTCAGTTAAATGTGTAATGATCAACTCTAAAAAAATCTAGAATTACAGTGCCGTGGATAGCGACAACAAATATAAATTGTTAATGCCTTTCAGTTAGTGACTTAATACCAAGGGAGCTGTTTAAGCAATGTATAATAATTATAATAAAGACAGTAATTGTCTTATTGCGCCATCTTGTGATCACAATGTAGACTGTGCTGTCGGAATAATGACATAAAGCATGCTTGGGCTTTTACAAAGAGAATAAGAACGACTAAATACAAAAGTAAAAGCAACCGTTACCATATTGAAATTATTATTAAACAACTTTGATATCATATATTATTTTATTAGTCATGCTCTCACCTTTATATGGTAGGTCAAACTGGCCTACAATTGTTATGACGTGTACGGTTTATGTGTGTGCTATCTTCTCTGGGCTTCTCTGTGCTGATTAATTTCAGGCACAGCTAATATCATATCCACATTCCCACATTTGCCTGGGTGAAGACCAGGGCACCTTGTTCTGGTAGAAGACTGAAAGCAAGAAGGAAATATTGACAAAGTACGAGGTATTAATCTTTTAGTTTCACAGAATGGGCAAGAAAATAAATAGCTAACAGTGAGCGTTTTTAAAAAGCTTACGTCAAGCAAATTCGGGTACAATAGGGCTTACTATGAAAATGCAATGGCTAGCAGGTCAAGGTTTGACTGGGGCATCTCTAGACTGGCGCAAAGACAGCGCAGTGTTCATACAAGTGACAATATTTACACCAGAAAAAACGTTTAACTCTAGAGCAGCCAGTCGGCTCATCTTCGTTTGGCATGTGCCCACTGTGAGTATAGCCTATATACATCCATACCTTAATTTTTGTGCTTGTAAAATGTGCTCCTCTTACAGGTTTTCTTCGAGCTTCGGTTTAACTATACACAATGATCCCGGAGAAGCATATTGGCCAACAGCTAGTTATAGTAATCAAAATTCCCGCGATGGTTTAGAGAATTCCATCCCGTTATAAATTCTGGGAGAGGTCCAGTTCCATGTGCCAACGACTCAACAAGGATGCGACTTAATGCTGCCGGCGCTAACCACTTCAGGTTACGGGTAGTTGTGTTGCTGAACGCTTTCCTTCGTTGAATAGGGACCTAGAAACTTGATCGTGTCTGAAAATAATGTGACCGGTGTGTGTGGTTTTAAATAGGGGAAGAGGTGTGTATTTACCACATACGTTGTAAAAGAAAAACAACCAAGGGACGCCCCTCTACATCCCCAGAAACGAGTGTACCAGATTACATACACGACTGCGTTATGTCAATATTTTCTTGGAATGTTTTTCCCGAATATTGTCAACCCTCAAGTTGATGTGTGTCACATGAGAATGTCCTTGCATCCAAAACATAGTAGAAATAACATACAGTCCCTGACAGATTGATAGCTGTTGATTGCTTGTAGCTATCAAATAGAACATTGTAAAGCTAATGACACAGCTGAGAATTAATCAAATAAAACATTTAAATCTGATAACGTGTTTGATAGACATTTTGACGGACAAGGAAGGTGTTAGATGCAGTGTTAATAGACCCTGATAGGCTGTATGCTCTTTGGGTCTTTTCGTCATGATGTCCTTAAGTCAATGTCGATTTTGTTGACCCATGCCTTACACCGCAATAGCCTTGTCTTTCTAAATTATTTGACATTGAGCTTCCTATGATCCTGATTACAGATAGGGCCTCTCTGGTGACACGATCTGTTACATTTCGCTTACGCTGAGTCAACCTTGTATATGCACCAGGCGGACTGTCGAAGAAAATCAATTGGCCACATGTAAATTATCAGAAATGGAAAAGAATAAAATATAATAACTAACTTCAATATTAACATTTTGACACCAAAATTTCATTTTGGGCAATGGCTATTTGCTGTTGGAAGTGCTTTACATGTTATTCACCTAAAACTTGGAGGAGTTCACCAACCTTTCGTGACAGTGAAGCTCTGACATGCAAATCGGGTTGTGTAGTGACAAGTAAATACAACTAGAAATGTATTTGCATGCATTCGTTACATCGTTGGTCGATCATGACCCAAAGAGAATGTAGGCCTAAATGTTTTGATACAATGACATGGCAAAATATTTACATATTATAGCGTTGTTCATCACGTTTGGCCTTTCTACACGTTAACTACAGACTTTTGAATACGCGTTATGCGTAATGCCTATAATTTGCAAAACACATTTTTATGTATTTCACAAAATGTAGCCTAGTGCTTGTCACATTTTCTTGATAGTAAACACTATTTGTTTATTACATTCTCTTTATTTCAAAGTTTAAACAATCGATGAAAATTAAATATGCTTCATAACATTTAAACTGTCTGGCAATATGCAAAAAAAGTACCCTGGGAAACAAAACAAAAACAAATCATTTACGGCTTTTCTATCACGTTTTGGAACTAGACTGTAGGATTCTTATTTGAGTTTTCATGTTGGATTTCTTATCACATATGTATTTTCGTGGCTTTTTTATAGGAGTCTATCTTCAATTCTTATAAACTTTGTTGGATTTTTGCAGGGAATCTTACAGGATGTTTACAAATCTAGAAAATCCGTTTTTTTTTTCTTGTAGCCAATCCTTATAGCTGTGGCCAAAATAGCTGTGGCCAAAAACCATGGCAAAGAATGAACCCAGACTGATCATGAAACAACATTTAATCAAAACTATAGGAAACACTTTACTTCAAAACAAATATCAATTTAATAAATTCAGTGATAAAACAGTATTCGTATGCTTACCTCAATGGTTAGGGTTACACGGAATCGTTAGGTATAATTTGCTTTAGAAGGTCTAACCTTATCATGCATGCATTTCGAATTCAACTCATATTTCGCTTTCATATCGGTGAACTAAAACTGTTAAACATTCAATACAGGCAGGGATTCACACGGTCTAAAAATAGCGTTGTAAAATAGGAACGGACATGCCGTAGAGTGTAGTCTGAAAACTGCGTCGGTTTGTTTTATTAGCGTAAATGTAAGTCATAACCTCCAACTAATTCATTGCTCTTACAGTAACGTCGATACCTTTTTTATCGAATGAAAATATCAAACCAGCTGTCAGCTGTGTGTTATCTCTGAGTGGGGTTTAGACGTTGCCAGAAGGAAATAGTAAATAACAGTGACGTTGTTTAGAAAATAGAAATACTGGAAATATCTCCGTTTCAGTCACAGAAGAAACTCGTGGAAGGTAAACAAAAACAGTTGGATTTTATTGTTTAATCGCAGGCAAAAGGTCTAAACTTCTTAAAGAAAAATGATAGGCCTACAAGAATTATTGTCGTCATTCCTGGTTTTCATTCTTTGTGGTAAGTTTTCTCACATTTAATAATAAAAAATGTCAGTAGCCTACAACTTGGTAACAAAAATGTAAAATATTCTGCCTAACATTACAATAAGGTTTTGGCCTAATGCAGGTTTTGACCTAATAGTGTAGCCTACACTTTTTTTAAACTACACAATTGCAATATGCTTTGTTATTATCTTATACAATATTATACTGTATCACCAAATATGGTTTGTTATTTGGCCTTACGACTGCCTCTTTATAAAATATAATCTTCATTAGATTGCTACTTCCTTGCACTTTCCTAATTGTACTGTTCCTGTACTCTGACCTTGGATCCATGATCCCCTTGTTACCCAAGTGTCCCATTGTCATGGGGGCTGTGCTGAGGTGGATTCCATGACTGAGGCGGTGGCCGGGGAGAGCTTCCTCCTGGGCTGTATCTCCTGTAAGAGAAGAGAAGAGGTCCCCGCCCACGCCACTGTGGACTGGCATTTCAGACCTACTGGAGAGGACGAGTATGTCCATGTGAGTAGGGATAATACGGACTGACTGGCTCTAGCTACATTTGTCTCCAAGCATGCCTTCTATCTGCCAATCCTGGTTGGCCAAACCAATTGAACTATTGCAAAACTTCAAAATATTTCCACTGAAATAGATACACACAAATAGAAAGGCTAAACCTTCTGGTAGAAGCATGAACACGAACTGACATCCATTTGTCCAGTGTTGTTTAATTAATTAAATAAATAATTAAAGGAGTATTATAGACAAGCTGCGCTGTTCTACTTTCCATTTAGATCTTTCACTATGACCACCCACACTCGGAAATTCTCAATAAGTACTTTTTTGACCGGCTAGAGTGGCAAGGAACAATGGGGACTCAGGATGTACAGATTGGAGCGGTCTTCATTCACAACGTCACCTTTAACGACACTGGCACCTACCGCTGCACTTTCCAGCGCACCCTCTCCCTCCCCAAGGATAACGAATACATCACAGTGGAAAAGGGGGTGGAGCTTATTGTGGTGGCTGAAGGTAAGTTAGATAGGCTACCTCCAGGCTCATTTTGTTTTTAAATCCCTCACCGTCTTTTATGGCTTTGTTAATTGAACTCAGTCCCGAAATTAATCTAGTTTTTCTGTTCCTGTGACTATGCTGTTTGTATATTTGGACTATTTTCCCTCTTGTTCCCAGAATTATATCACATGTCACACACATGTGGTAATGAGATAAATCCCCAAACACTTTTAAATGCCCACAATTCTTTTTGCTTCTTTCTGATCCCTATCCGTTTGAAAGGGAGGCCCATGAAGTTGCTATCTAAAAGTATTCAGTAACCTTGAACTCAACATGCTGTCTGTAGAAGTGAAATGAATGTGTGGATATGATCTCTGTAGTGCAACTTCCTCTACTCCTCCTAGCCAATCGAGAGATGCTGTCGGTGGTGTCAGAGATAATGATGTACGTGCTGATTGTAGTACTGCAGCTGTGGATGTTTGTGGTGCTAATCTACTGCTACCGGAAGATCTGGGCTGAGCACGAGGCTCGGGATGCCCGCAAAGCCCTTAAGGCCCAGAAGAAGGCCCTACTAAATGAGTGAGAGCCAGTCTATAGTCTGTCTGTCCATGTTACACTGTATTAAACAAGTAAGACCCTGTCTTTAGTCTGTTTGCTGTTGTTACTTTATACTATGGAGTTTCTTTTCATTTGTGAATTAAAGTATACCTATTGTATATGCTCTCCATTCTACTCTGATGACTCTCCATTTACTAGGTCATTATCATTTCTACCTCATCAACACTCTTGTCTTTTCATTCCATGCCATTAACTCATTTAATCTTTTGACATTTCCAGACCTTTGCACTTAAAGGACAAATGTGATGGAGTACTTATGGAGTAACATGCAGTTTTTGTGAGTTTGTTTAGAAATCCTCTCACATGATTTAAATGTTATTTTATATACATGATTTTAAGCAGATACGAGTGTAGACAGCTAATTGTGAATAACTTTGAGTCATCATGAGTTAAATGACTTTCCCTATAATTAACTTAGGACACATGTTACAACAATCAGTTTTGTTTTGTTTTGCATTGTTTTTTTCAAAACAACATGCTTCATTTTTTTGTCTGTGTGTATCTTACAGGTAAACATCAAAGCTGAAGAACTCTACTGTCACAAGGAAACATTACCACTGCAATACTATGCTAATACATCTTAGAATTATGTAGAAACAAATGCCGTTTACAAAGTACTTTAATTCAGTTGAAGAAAACTGATCTCAGCAAGCTGACGTTCCATTTTGCTACAAAGATGCAACAGAGTGTGTGCTTCAAAGACAGGATGGTTATTCCAGGCTAAGTTGCAGTTGGCGTGAGCAGACTCGTTAGGAATGATCAGCGTATAGTTTGGCTAAGCATGTCGTGGTATGTTCAAGGTCATGAAATGAATGTGTGATCTAGACCTAGCCTCTATGTTCACTGCAGTGGGTTACTTGGTAGAGTTTCAACAGTCATGAATGGAGCAAGACAAAATAAAACCAAATGGGCAGACTAACTCAGGCCTTTTTCTTTTGAGTATGACAACGGATCTGACTTTGTATTGAACATTTGCATCAGAGCCAGTATTCCTCTGAAACACAATAATCAATATACAGTACATTTATCAGTTTTTTGTAGGTTTACACTAAACATTTTTAGTAAACAATATTTCATCCGAATATTAAGAGTATCCAAAGAACTCCTGCGGTATAGATTGCTTAGCGTCCTCTCCCTTGGATATGTGTTTTTTTTATCATGCAGAGTACTGACACTACTATGCACTATGCTGTACCTTTTTTTTTTTTCCAAAGCAGAATGTTCTGCTCAATGCAGAGGCCCTGGAGGTGAGCCTTCTGGTAATACTGAAATATAACACACAGGAAGAGCAGTGGGATAGCTAGAAGGACATTTGAAGGTGATTTGTGATTTGCTCCTGTAATATAATCTTGTCTGAGTAGCTCAGTGGTTTGGCCACTTCCCTCCTGCCTGAATGCAGCTTTGTTCTCCAGCTACAGTCAAGCCCAATCAAAACTAAACATCAATCAAGACTGACTAGTCAAGCTCAACCACAACCAAACATCAACCCAGACTGACTAGTCAAGCTCAATCAAAACCAAACATCAACCCAGACTGATTAGTCAAGCTCAATCACGACCAAACATTAACCCAGACTGACCAGTCAGGCTCAATCACAAATAAACATCAATCCAGACTGACCAGTCAGTTTCAATCCCAACCCAACATCAACCCAGACTGACCAGTCAAGCTCAATCACGACCAAACATCAACCCAGACTGACCAGTCAAGCTCAATCACGACCAAACATCAACCCAGACTGACCATACTCATCAGACAATACTGACATGACCACAAGCTGATCATATAGATGTACCTGACCACACTCATTAGACATGACTACATGCTGACCATATAGATATACCTGACCACAATCATTAGACATGAACACAAGCTGATCATACTGACCAAAAGCTGACCATATAGATGTACTTGACCACAATCATCAGACATGAACACAAGCTGATCATACTGACATACCTGACCACATGAATGCATGTCGACCAGGTGACCATAGCTAAGGAGACCACTATAAGTGAGTTATAACCACACAGGTTGTGAAATGACTGTAACTGAACCAAAATATAATATCCAGCTGTCTACAAAAAGTAAACCAAAACCAAACACCACCTTGACCTCTGACATGTCATCTGTCTCATTAAACCTGTTGACATGAATTAGCTTTCTCAGTTTCTGTCACAGAGAGAGGTTTGTGTCTTACACAGAGAGGGAGAGAGAGAGAGAGAGAGAGAGAGATGGGGGCAGGCTTGGAGTGTAAGTGTATGTGGAACCAGATTACCATGCAGTTCATACCCCAATGGGATCTGGAAACATCAAGCGAGTACTCTATGTTAGTGCTAACCATCAACTCCAATCAGTGCCATTGCCATAACCAACAGCTTTTCAGAAGGTATTTCAGTTTTACATTTCTCCATATTTGTCTAAGATTGCAAATTTGTCTTGGACAAGTAACACCTTATTTAATATAGGTCAGTAAACTCAGAAGTCAGAATCTTTAAGACCCACAAGAGCTACCACTTTTCATTCAGGGAAAGTTTAGAGAGGTGGGACCCATTACTGGGTGTCTCTACATGTCTAAATGTTTGTGCTGTATGTGTTCCGTGTTCTAAATGGTCTGCTTTTGTGTGTCCTTGACTGGAATGACCGAAGTTCTCCATCATCAATCAACTGAGTGTCCCTCCTACGACCAGCAGAGGTCAGCAATGCTGCACTTGAACGGCACAGAGCTGCAGTCTCTCTTGCTCTCCTTCATTCAGCATTGTCTGAATGGCTCAGGTTCACAGGACCCAGGACTCCCTGGGAACTACAGTGCCTATCAGCCCATGCTCCCCACGAGTGGAGCTATACCTAAGGCCCAGCCCCAAGCGCAGGGAATGGTTTATATTCTACTGATGGTAGGTATGTTCAGTTTCTTCACGTTTGGCATTATGCTCAGCTACATCCGATCCAAGAAGCTGGAGAGTTCCAATGACCCTTATCACCAATACATCGCTCACGACTGGACCAAAGGACTCACGCTCCCACGGGCTGTTACACAGGCATTGAACGGCGCAAACGCTAGCAGTGGAGACAGTGGGAAGGAGCCAATGGTCATCTGCAACCCTGCTGCACAGGAACAGCTCCCAGGATAGACTGGTATTGATCATTGATCATGAGCAGGTGTCCTGGCATATCCTGCTCACTCATAATACATATTTTACTCATGATGACTATTGTAATGTCACCATTGGCTACATTTACAGCAAACACAAAAGTGAAGGTGCTGGAGGCAACTTAGGAAACAAGAAAATGTTTCTGTAAAAATGTTCTGTGATAGTATGTCAAGCTTTTGATGAGTAAATACTAGGATTCAGCTGACCGACAGCTTTGCTCTGCCTACTATTTAAAGAAATGTTTATCTGATTCGTGGGTCGCAGTTTTTCCAGTCCAGTATTTGAATGCTTTCCCCATATTTGAGTTCAGAGCATTTATTTGTAATTCATTTCATTTGAGTAATGGTAGAATCACCTATAAAAATGGATTATCTAATGTATTTTTTTATTTGGGTTATTATAGTCCATGGTTAGGATTTGGATTATTGATTTCCTACACTATTTATGCATATTGTTTTACATACACACCATGACCAGGATTGTAGGTCAACCCCAGTTTATTTTTTATTGTGTTAATGATATAAACACAATGCTTAGTTCATAGAACCATAGTTATGTCTACATTCAAATCTCAATGTCATTCAACCATTATAATAAATGTACAGCAGTTGCCATGTCTGTTAACTGAAGAAGGCATCCCCTCCTTTTTCCCCAGGGCCCCCTACTTAACATTTGATATATTTCCAATACCAAAAAAGAAAATTCCACTCCCACAAACCCAGCAATGGACAGATCCATTTTATTTTTTATATTTCATGAGTCATATGTTTTTTTTTATCCATATATTCAGAATCCAGTCTTAAAAATGTCTACGATGAGGCAAAACTGTTTTTTATCTTATTCATACAAGACAAAGGTGGGGTTTAGCAGGCTAAAATGACGGCCTACCGATTCAGCAACCCAAATCAAACTGATTAGAACCTGCTCATAAAAAGTTAAACCCTTTAGTAAAAAGACTTTGTATAATTAAATCTGCTGTTGGTCACAGATACCTTCGATCAACAGCATTGCGGTGACAGCATCATTTTATGGGAATGTTTCTCATCATCAGGGACGAAACCTCAGTCTTACAATAGAAACGCTGACCTCTGTCCATCAACGCTCCACAAGGAACTTGACAGAACTTATTATTCAGGGAGTTGGAAACATATGATAATTGTTGACAATGAAATATTACAATATTTTTAATAGTTTTATTTAACAAAATAAAATCCTTTTAAAAGTGTGGAGTATGGTGTATAGATAAGTAGAATTCACTAATTTAAATACATGAAACTCAAACGTTATAACAAATTAAAATTTAGAAAGGTTCAAGGGGTTGTACATTTTCTGTGTTATCGATGTTCAGTACCACTGATTTGTGTTCCTACACAACGACAATAATGTTCTTAAAATATCCAAGGACACCTTCAGTGAAGCCAGTCTAATACTCAAATGTAGACCTTTTACAATCTTGACACATTTCTGAATTCCCACATGCTTCATCACATCTTGCCTGGTCTTGATGTTGTAGCAGTGACTGCCATTAACTGGCACTGTCTCAAACAGTAGTGATCAGAGTTCCACAGCATTTTCTGAAAGGAGACTCACTTCCTCTTCCTGTTCCATTGTGAACCCAAAAACGGTAAACAAATAAATATACATAATAATAGCAGGAATATCAGGATTCCAAAATTCAGGGAAATTATTCACCATGTGAATAACCTAGACATTATGATGTAATAACATATTTCATTATCCATGCTTTACTCAAATATATTTACACACCAAGCTATTGTATACAGTAGGCTATGAATAAAATGTATCATGGAGGACACAATAGAATGGAAAATGTGTAATGTTGAAATTACCGAGGGGGTACTTTGTCTATTGAAAATATACTTCCTAAACAGTCTTTGAAGAAAATAGCTTGTATCACAATTTGCCAATGCTCACAGGCCAGGAATATCTCATACACTAAAGAAAATGTTCCTTCTTTTATTTGCTCATTCATTCCTGGTATATGCAGAAGACACACCTTTGGAGTTCACTTGGTCCTGTATGATCGATAACAAAATCACAATAGGTTCTCCCAGCTAGAACACAACATATGTTTTAATGCTAAGATTTTGAAGTGCTTAAAAAGAGGATATCCTGTAAAAATTGCACATTACAGTACACCTCTGTTATAGTATTGCATCACGACGTCCCGGGCAGTTCCCAGCCCTAAATTATATATATTGCGATTTTCAGTTGTATATGTATTGAGATTCCATACTAAGATTTTATTATGATTTGATGTCTATATTATTTAATACATCAAAATATTTCGACCAATCAAAAATAAAAGAGCTGAAAGCTATTTTGTCTGGAAAGTCCGAAGAATAAGCAATGAAGGAACAAATGCAGTCACGTAGTGCAATATTGTCAAAATGATATGATATTGGCAAATGTAATATCACAATATGTAACTATGCATTTCTTTACCACCACTGCTTATTAACCCTTTAAATGCTGACGCTGTGCTAATGCCACACTGCAATGTATCCCCAGGATAACATGTGATGTAATGGCTCATTTTACTTGTAAGTCCGTCGTTTATTTTAGCAAACTGAGAACCCATGCTACCAATCCAAGCTGGCCAGAGCCTTTTGATGTTTTAGTCTCCTCTCTCTTCTCCCTCTCTCTTTCCCTTTCTCTTCTCTGCTCCTCCCACTCCCTTTCTCTTTCCTTCTTCCTTTCCCGTCTTCCCTGGAGGGCTGCTTTCCCGGCACGGGCGATCTCGCGCTCCAAACTGAAGTGGACCATTTGCATGCTCAGCATGGGCGCGATCAGGTTGAAGTTGTCCACCGTCTTATTGAGCTTCTTCAGGTCCTCCCCCGCCTCCCCGCACAGCTTCTGCCACTGAGCGTGCTCCCTGGGAGTCGACGGGTCTGAGAGCCTCGCCCGACCCTGCTCCAGCTTCTCCCTGACCTTTGCTATGTCCTCCCTGATGTCGCGCTGTATTACGATCCAGGGCGGCTGGTAGCCATTGTCGATGAGGATGCGGTTGAGGTTGTGGGTCATGGGGTCGGCATACGGGTTGTGCTCAAACTTGTTGATGGGCTTTCCGGCGCCGCTCAGGTTGCGGAAGTCCCCCCGGGACATGGACTCCTGAATGAGGTCTTCAACCAGCCTCTCCACTGCCTGCGTCAGCTTGATCTGACGGCTTCGCTGCCGGACGTCCCTCTCCACCAGCGCCCCCTCGGCTGCCGCGGCGGTCTCGTGCTCCTTCTGCCGGTAGTCCAGCACCTTCTCCACCGCCCGGTCCACGCGGAACTGGCGGTACTGTCGCTCGCGCTGGCTGGGAGTCCCCGAGCCCACACCCTCATAGCTCAGGTAGTGGCGGTGCTGAGGAGCCGCGACTCTCGTCTTCTCGTCCTCGTCTTCCTCCGCCGATCCCCCGTGGCTCTGAAGCCGGGACTGGTGCACCAGCACAGCGCGGTAGGCCTCCTCTACCTGTGCGAACAGCGCCTCATCCGCCGTGGCCGCTCCTGAGTCCGGATGGTAGAGCTTGGCCATGCGTAGGTAGGCCTCTTTCACCTGTGCTGGGCTGCTCTCGCCCTCATCCGGAAGCTGAAGCTGGAGCAGCTGGTAGCTCTCCTGAAGGCTACGGCTCACCCTGGGGTCGGAACTCAGCGCACGCAGAAGGAAGGGAGCGAGGGGGAGCATTGCGCGGCCATGACAGAAATTGCCGTGTTGAATCAGCAACAGCTTCATGACACAACTCATCTGCTGGTGGCTTGCAGTGGCACAAACCTGCCAAACAGTTGTGACAAATTATGCAACTTTTTAAAGTGAATCGCCGACATTCCACTCTATACTCTGTCACTGCTAAGCAACCGTTGGAGGGACATGAGGAGAAACAAACTTATACCAAGACTAGTATAGTGATGAAAGTTCAACTCCTTTCTGACTCAGATCATTTAGAGTTGTTTGGTGAAATGAACAAATCTTTCAAATCAGTTAATTCAGCCAGTAATACCCAGGCCATGTAGGACCCTTTACCAGTAAATGATAAACTTAATGCTAGAAAGAATCATGATTCTACAAGCGAACGCTCGTGTCATTTATCAGGCATTCTCTTCAGCCCAATGTTAAAGATTTCACAATAGCCTACAAGAATTTTGAACTTCCTCACGATACCTGATAAATGACACAATACCACGGCAAAAAAAGTGTAATACATCAGTAGTGTATTTTCTTTCAAATAATAATTACCATGAAAGCTTAATTTGTTTATTTTTGAGGAACATTAAAAAACTATTACTATAGAATCAACAAACACAATGTTAAAAGTTTGCCTCTTGACACCAGCTGGTGGCCAATCAGAGACAGTGTAAAATTATTAGTAAAATGTCCATGTATAACAGCTATTTTCCTGTTGGTGTCATCAAGCCATACAATACCTTGGTGCTACTGCTGAGAACATGCATGGAACATGGATCAGACACCATTTTGGCACTTTGACCATGGCCCTTTTTTGGGGAAAGACAGTGGACACTGCCATAGACATACATTGCATTTGACCCATTTTCGAAACATAAAAAATGGCATGTCAGCCGATTATTTTGCAATGTTTGCTGCCCTTGATCATTATCGTTATTTAGATAAGTTAAGATTGATCGGTGCATCATCTTGCCCCTTCAGTCTCAACCTGCCACCTGGAACAACGACTCAAAACATTTAGCCAGAGAATCCTCGTACGGACATCTACAATACTCCTTGATGGAAAGATAGTAAGTTCAATATACAGATGGGTGAGAAATTAAAGGAAAAACTTATGAATAAGTGTAGGAACATTACGAATTCCGAGGCTTTCAAATTGTGGTTGAAAGCGCACATTTCGATGACCGTGATACTCATGCATTAATGCAATATGTAAGGAAAAACAGAAGAGGAACTCTTTCCAAGGTGACTGAGAATGTCATTGCAGGATGTGATCAGACTGTGTTATCAAGAACAGTCTGTCGAGAACTACACAAAGAGGGATATTATAATAGGGTTGAGGTGCATAAACCCCTCATTACAAAGACAAGTGCATATTTGAGAGTTCAGTGGTGCAAAAACCATAGGCACTGGTCTACAGAGATGTAGAATAAAGTCATATGGACAGATGAGTCATCCTTCACCATATTCTTTAAGAGTAAGCAAGTGCATGTATGCTGTACACCAAGAGAATGGTACAGGCCTGAATTCTTGGCCCCTGAAGTGAGGGGGTCTGGAGGCTCTGTTATGCTGTTCGGGGCCTTTTCCTGGCATGGTTTGGATCCACTTGTCCCCTTAGAGGGCAGGGGCACTGCACATCACAACAAAGTTATTCTGAGTGATCACCTTATCCTATGGAGAAATATTTATTTTGATTCCGGGATGACAGTGCCACATCCACAGGACACAAGGGGTGACTCTATGGTTTGATGAGTATAAAAATTATGTAAATCATATTCTACAGCCTTCGCAGTCACCAGATCTCAATCCAATTAGGCACTTTGGAAGATTCTGGACTTGACGTGTTAGACAGCGCTCTCCACCACCATCATCAAAACACCAAATGAGGGAATATCTATGGAGTTAGATGTGCCTCAATATTCGTAAATATATCTAGAAAATCTGTGCGTATATTCATCACAACTCACAAATAAAAACAAGATTTGTAAATGTGAAAAAATATTTTGTAAATAAAAACATTATCTGTAAATATGTAAACATGTTTCACAAATAAAACACAAATCTGTAAAACATTTACAACTGTTGTTTAACATTTATGTAATCAAATCAAAGTAATACAATAAGATAAGAGAAATTGAATAAAACCAACAACAGATTAAAACAGTAAGAGGATGTTAAAAATAGGTAAAGAGTGGACTTGACAAAAACCAAGGGACAACCTCAGACTGAACTAAAAGCAAGAGAAAAAGGTGGGTCTTTAAATTTGATTTAAAATTGTAATGGTGGAACGGGACTTAATGTGGGGTGTGAGAATATTCCAGAGCATGGGAGCAGCAACAGACAAAACTAAGCTACCCCATCCTTCCTGGAGGGTGGGTTCTTGCTTCTTCCAAATATACCTAATAGTTTATTTTGAAAGACCAAACATCTTGCCCATGTCTATGATCTGATGTTTTAATCCTTAATATAATCGATGCAATTGTTCTTTACTCTTATTTACTCTATTTCCATTACATTCATGTTCACAGTAGCAGAGGACTTTGAAAATGATGCATAAAAGAACAAATTGGTGCATAGAAATAAACGTTATACTCACATTTCAGGAAAAACGTGTCCTAGCTACCTATAGACTCCAATCTACCAGGCTCCAGTCCGGATATTCCATAAGTCCCACCAAGCGAGCCCTCTGACTGAAACCATGCACACGAGAACTTGCCGACCGAAAGAAAATGTGTCTCAAAAATGTGTAAATATAAAATTCTGATCCGTAAATAAACTTAAGATTTGTAAATGTAAGTCAACACTTGTAAATGTTAAGCAACAGTTGTAAATGTTTTACAGATTTGTGTTTTATTTGTGAAATATGTTTTTACATATTCACAAATGTTAATTATATTTGTGAAACATGATTACATATTTACAGATGTTTTTATTTACAAAATATTTTTTCACATTTACAAATCCTATTTTATTTGTGAGTTGTGATGAATATACGCACGGATTTTCTAGATATATTTACGAATATTCAGACACATCTAACTCCATGAATATCTTGGAAGAATGGTACTCCATCCCTCCAGTACGAGTTCCCTAGTATCCCTATGAGTTCCAGAGACTCATAGAATCTACGCCAAGGGGCAGTGAAGCTGTTCTGTCGGCTTGTGGTGGCCTAACATCTTACTGAGACACTACAGGTGCTGGTCATATAATTAGAATATCAATATCAATATCAAAAAGTTGATTTATTTCAGTAATTCCATTCAAAAAGTGAAACTTGTATAATGTATACATTCATTCCACACAGACTGATATATTTCAAGTGTTTATTCCTTTTAATTTTGATGATTATAACTGACAACTAATGAAAACCCCAAATTCAGTATCTCAGAAAATTAAAATATTGTGAAAAAGGTTCAATATTGAAGACACCTGGTGCCACACTCTAATCAGCTAATTAACTCAAAACACCTGCAAAGGCCTTTAAATGGTCTCTCAGTCTAGTTCTGTAGGCTACCCAATCATGGGGAAGACTGCTGACTTGACAGCTGTTCAAAAGACGACCATTGACACCTTGCACAAGGAGGGCAAGACACAAAAGGTCATTGCTAAAGAGGCTGGCTGTTCACAGAGCTCTGTGTCCAAGCACATTAATAGAGAGGCGAAGGGAAGGAAAAGATGTGGTAGAAAAAAGTGAACAAGCAATAGGGACAACCGCACCCTGGAGAGGATTGTGAAACAAAACCCATTCAAAAATGTGGGGGAGATTCACAAAGAGTGGACTGCAGCTGGAGTCAGTGCTTCAAGAACCACCACGCACAGAAGTATGCAAGACATGGGTTTCAGCTGTCGCATTCCTTGTGTCAAGCCACTCTTGAACAAGACACAGCGTCAGAAGCGTCTCGCCTGGGCTAAAGACAAAAAGGACTGGACAGCTGCTGAGTGGTCCAAAGTTATGTTCTCTGATGAAAGTAAATGTTGTATTTCCTTTGGAAATCAAGGTCCCAGAGTCTGGAGGAAGAGAGGAGAGGCACATAATCCATGTTGCTTGAAGTCCAGTGTAAAATTTCCACAGTCAGTGATGGTTTGGGGTGCAATGTCATCTGCTGGTGTTGGTCCACTGTGTTTTCTGAGGTCCAAGGTCAACGCAGCCGTCTACCAGGAAGTTTTAGAGCACTTCATGCTTCCTGCTGCTGACCA
>JACXGI010009335.1:0-30722 GCA_016801175.1 Esox masquinongy
CACACACACACACACACACACACACGTTTGTTTTTATATCCTCATGGGGCCCAGAAAAACAAAACTACATGCTCCCTTGCCCTAAACCTAACCCTTACCCTAATCCTAACCCTAATTTAAACCTAACCCTAACCTTAACCTCAATAAAGTAACATTTATGCCTAAACTTTACCTGGATATAATGCCTAACCTTAACCGTAAACTTAACCAACAACGCCTGGACCTTGAAGAATTCCCAATTCTAATTCCAAAATTAATTGTAAGTTTGACGCTAAACCTAAACCCTGATCCGGAAATTGACTTTCCACTCATGGGGCCCTAAAAAATGTCCCCACGAGGCATGTTTTTCAGGTTTTGCTATACTTATGGGGACATTTTATCTCCACAAGGTAATAAAAACAAGCACACACACACACACAAACACACAAATATATGAATGCACAGGGTAATGCATATACAAATACATGACAGAATACAAACAAGCCAGTTATAAAACAGTCTAAAATGCAAAATATCAGTAGAAGGACAAATTGGAGTGCAAAGTATGCAAAATATTTGGCAAGGACAATAAATGATTATCAAGGAAAACCCAGCTGTGTCACGGACACAGAGTCCTCACTCACACAGACAAGTCTAACACCATTTTCACATAATTCGAGAAAAATATCAGTGAGGCCCTGGCGAGAGCCCCTGCTGCTAATCCCGGACGGCATTTTCTGTAGACAATGCGAGTTGGACTTTCAAGCACATTAACCCTTGCAAAGCTGCTGGCCCGGAAGGCCTCCCTAGTCACATCTTCAGAGCATTTTCAGATCATCTATCAAGATGGTTTAAAGATGTATTCAACCTCTCCTTGTCACGGTCGGTTTCAAAATGTCCACCTTTGTTCTAGTACCTAAAAATTGCGAGGTGGCTGAGCTACACGACTGCTGCCCAGTCACTTTGGTCATTATGTGCTTTGAGAGGCTTGTCAGGGATCACATTACATCCATGGTACCCGCCAACCTGGACCCATCGAAATGTGCATATCTCCCCAACAGAGCCATGGATGATGCCATCGCCACTGCCAACCGCTCTATCCCACCAGGACAACAGGATCTATGTGACGATGCTGTCCAGTTTATTCCAGTTTGTAGGACGGCCATCCTTAACTGTGAGGCGACATATCCATTGGTATACACTACTGTTCAGAAATTTGGTGACACTTAGAAATTCCCTTGTCTTCCATAACACACATGAAATGAATTTGAATAGGAAGCATAGCAAAATGAATAGGAAATATCATCATTGACAAGGTTAGAAATAATGATTTTTAATTGAAATAATTATGTCCTTTGCTTTCATCATAGAATCCTCCATTTGCTTCAATTACAGCCTTGCAGACCTTTGGCATTGTAGTCAATTTGTTGAGGTTATCTGAAGAGATTTCACCTCATGCTTCCTGTAGCACCTCCCACAAGTTGGACAGGCTTGATGGGCACTTCTTACGTAGCATACGGTCAAGCTGCTCCCACAACAGCTCAGTAGGGTTGATATCTGGTGACTGTGCAGGCCACTCCATTATAGACAGCATAGCTGCTGACTGCTTCTTCCCTAAATAGTTTTTCCATAGTTTGGAGCTGTGCCTTTGGTCATTGTCCTGTACAAAGCTCCCACTTTACCACCACCAAAGCACCCTCAGATCATCACATTGCCTCCACTATACTTGGGAGACGGTATCAAGCACTCCTCCAGCATCTTTTAATTTGGTCCGTGTCTCACAAATATTCTTTGTGATCCGAACACCTCAAACTTTTTCCCAATCTTCCTCTGTCCAGTGTCTGTGTTCTTTTATCCATCTTAATCTTTTTTTTTTTATTGGCCAGTCTGAGATATGGCATTTTCTTTGCAGCTCTGCCCTCTATAGGCCAGCATACCGGAGTTGCCTCTTTACTGTTGACATTGAGACTGGTGTTTTGTGGGTACTATTTTTAATGAAACTGCTAGTTGAGAACCTGTGAGGCGTCTGTTTCCCAAACTAGACACACAAATGTATTTGTCCTCTTGTTCAGTTGTGCACCAGGGCCTCGCAATCCTATTTCTATTCTGGTTAGAGACAGTTTGAGCCGTTCTGTGAAGGGAGTAGTACACAGCATTGTACGAGATCTTCAGTTACATGACAATTTGACACATGGAATAGCATTCATTTCTCAGAACAAGAATAGACCAATGGGTTTCAGAAGAAAGTTCTTTTCTCTTTGTTTCTGGACATTTTGAGCCTGTAATCAAACCCACAATTCCTGATGCTCCAGATACTCAACTAGTCAAAAGAAGGCCAGTTTCTTTAATCAGCACTCAGTTTTCAGCTGTGCTAACATAATTGCAAAGACTTTTCTAATGATCAGTTAGCCTTTAAAAAATACAAGCTTGGATTAGCAAAGACAATGTGCCATTGGAACACAGGACTGATGGTTGCTGATAATGGGCCTCTGTACACCTACGCAGATATCCCATAGAAAATCAGCTGTTTCCAGGTATAATAGTCATTTACAACATTAACCATGTCTACACTGTGTTTCTGATCAATTTGATGTTATTTTAATGGATGAAAAATAAGCTTTTCTCTTGAAAACAAGGACAATTCTAAGTGACCCCATATGTTTGAATGGTAGTGCATATTTATCCATAACGCCGTCATAGGGTAGCTGCCAACGTATTTAAGCACTTTGTTTACATTACAGTATTTGCCAATTCCACCAACAATCTCAAAACTCTATTTTACATAATGTTCCCACAGTAAAAATAGGGTCTGGTAAGAGTGAGTTTAGATTTGCTGGTATATCATCTTGGAATACTCAGAAGAACCTGAAACTACAAGATTTGAAAACACAGATTGAGGGATCGCTACACTCATACTGTTTTTAAACTAGCTTATTTAAGTTCTTATGCACATAACATGTTTTAACTTGTGTTTTATGTTGTGTTGATTATGGATGCTGCCATCTTGGCCAGGGCTCACTTGTAAAAGACATGAAATATCTCAATGTGATCTCTCATGTTCAATAAAGGCAAAAAAATACTGACAAAATCATGAGACCAGGGGCTGGACCAAGAAACACGCAAATGGATTGTTGACTTTGTGGGCTGTTGGCAGGTGCTAAGGGCGTTTTCAACAATGAAACAGGACGGGCTTAGAGACCTGGTGTAGGAGTGCCATACTGTCAGGCCGTACTGTTGCCTGTTACGGCAACTGCTCTGCCTACGATCTGTGGGCTTTTTGGTGGGTGGTGAGGTCAGCCAAACACCAGCAGTGCCGCAAAAAGGCCACAGAGATCCAGATGGACCTCAGGCCTGTGAGCCGTGGTCTGATCACGCTGCTGCCATCCAGCAGACAGAATTGGAGCATCATAACAGGGTCAGAGAGACTGAAAAACAACGGTCCATAACAGACCATATCAAGATATGATACAAAGATATTTCATGCAGGGAATTATATATTTCATGCAGGGAAAAGTTTTTCATGCAGGGTCTATTTTAAGGGGGCTAAAGCCCCTTTAAAATAGACCTTAGCGACGTCCCTGATCTCAATTATTGTCCAGTTTTTTTATCCTGCATTTTTTACTACCAATAAAATGTTCAAACCTTTGAAACTCACATAGAATATATTGTGATATATGTCATGTACTGAGATGATTGGTTCGGATGCCTAGTACCTTTGGTATTTTTGTTCAAATAATTTCAGTGTGGACACTTGTCTTACCGGTTCTTCGCTCCAGTGTTTGCTGTTTGCCGTTTTCAGTCGTACCTCCAAGCTGACTTTGGTTACTACCCACTTCTGGTCTTCAGAAAGACTCCAGGTGAGCTTCAGGCAGCCAAACCTGTTCGGCTCTGCTTGGAACCTCAGAACCTTCGGAGGGTCAAACTTGGCTGCAATGTAAACAGCAAGAGTCATCATAAATGTTAAAAAGTAACAATTACAAAAAAATATTTGGACAGTGGACTATCTTTTGTGAATGTATTTTATTTCACCCAAATATTTTTGGGGTTGATTGCAGAAAGTGAAAGTTTCTCAGTAGGTTTACTTCCGGTTAACCAGTATCAGATCTATAAGGATGTTGACTGGAAAACAGCACACAATATTGGACTGGCACCGACAATTAATGAGTGAGCATTTTGGTGGGAATAGAGGTATTCAATTGCACTATGTCATATTTGTTTGTCAGGTATTCTTAAACAATTCTGGGATAAAATAAAGGAAATTATTGAAAATAATGTATGCATCATTCTTTTTTTATATCCCTAATAACTACAGCCAAAATCAGCAGCTGATTCTCTATTTGGAGTCATCATAGACCATACATTTCTTTACAGGTATGGAACAAAGACATAACCAACATTTAAACTAGCTGTACTGAAATACATGAACAAATGAATATTACAGACAGCAGGAATAAAAGCGCATACAACCTCTGACCAGTAAATTAAAGATTGAATCTCTCAAAATCTGTTGTTTTGTCCCTGAGCAACACAGCTAAATTAGTATTGTTTGGCCAGTTTTTTTTTTAATAGTGTTTTGCCCCCATGAAAACTTTTGCAGTTATGGGGAATCCAAATACATTAGTAAATAAAATAAAGCTGATAAATCGATGGGGATTATACACACAGACAAAGCATTTACATAAAAGAGAGAAGAGAAAGCAGTCTATTTACAAAGTTGTTCCCTTTTGTGGGATAAAAAGTACTGATGTTTGAAACTAAGCCAGTAACAAAATAAAATGGTAATGAAAAATCCACCTTGCTCAATCCCAGTAAAAACATATTTCCTCTAAACTATAATTTATGATTTTTTTTAAAACAATAGCCCACATTGTGCCTTTGGCCTGAAACAAAGGAAGGTAAAAATCGTATTTTCCCCGTTTGTCATCTTTCTCTGACATTTTGGGGACCTTTTTGTCCCCGATGCATGGTTAAGTCAGAAACACACAATCAGTAGGCTACCTTGGACAGCCATGTTAAATAATTTATCTTATAATATAATGACGCATGGATTATAATATAATGGTACCTCTTATGATATATCACTTGTTTGCTTTTTATTATAAGTGCTTTGAGATTCTATGCAAGTTCTATAGAAGTTCAACAAATTAGGATTATTTTGCTTACTGTTAAAATTGATGGACTTTGCCAGACATATTGTTTCTCAGTTTCTTTTTTAATGTAAGTTGTGGTAAAATGTATTCTTGTTCTTTTTTTGTTGTCTTTGTCCAGTGTCTAATGAATAATGGCTTATAGATCAAACCCAGTAATCACAACAAAGGTTGTGACATCATGAACTTTTCCCTGACTTGGCTTCCTCAGTGATTATTTCAAACAAACCTCCACTGGATAGAACGCATATCTATTGCCCAATAAGAACTTGCTAACTTCTAGATTCTGTCCACTCAGCTTCACTATCCTCCCATTGAACATAACAGTTTGTGGCCTATCTTGGTTTGGTTATGTTTACAGTCAATATTTGATGGATTATTTTGCAGTAATTATGCGGTTGTTACAAATATCACAACAGTTTTGGGCCTTTTCATTGATTAAGATAACTGTTGCTACTACTACATACAATTTAGGATTGAGGAATACATTGATATACAGAATAAAACTTACTTTAATATAATGGCAGCTTGTATCATGTGAAACCAAGTTCATGTGAATATACCCTAATAACATAAGGACCAAAATACATTTTTTTTACCTGAGCTCATGGGTTCCAGCAGCAGATGTTTTGAGGTGGCTTGACCCAAAGCATTCACTGCCTTGACATATATTTCTATATTTGAGAAGAAAACAAAGCCGGCACGTGGAATCTTGAAATGATGAATGTCTGGCGGCAGCATGTAAGTGTTATTCTCTGATAAATCCCTGTTGAGATGACAAAAGAATTCAACTTTAAGGTAAATCACAAAAACACATTACCTTTAAAGGTTCAATCCACAGTGGCGGGAAACAGCGCCACCGGCTGGCCCACCACTGCTGTTCTGTTGTTGCAGAGGTCTGCAGTACATGTTGAAAAAAATGTTACTGAGTCTGCTATCAATTTTAATGTAAATCCAAAATAAAAATCAACACTGTTTATATCTCCAGCAAATGACTGTTACCTGATCTCAGTGTGGAGGGAGTAGTTTGTGGGAAGGTGGGTTTCCTGTCCTGGGTCCCATTGGCATAAGAGGGTTTCTGGTTTGGTCAGGTTAGTCAGGCAGCTAAGGCCTTGAGGTACATCAGGAGGAGCTGTATGGAAAACCATTATGGGGAAGAGCAAAACTTTTTAGAAAAATAGAGAAAAAAATCAAAGCTATATTACAAAACGGATCAATTTATGGCTTGTCAGTTTAGGTTTTTATTCTGCTTGATGCAATGCAGTGTATTTCAAAAACATGTTTATTATGGTAACCTTTATCCATGGACTAGAAAGGAGACGTATGTATAGATATATTAAATACAATTCATGGCATTTATGTACATAGTTGGATTTAACAAGTTTAAATCTGATGCTTATAAGCCCTATGGTCTATCCGTCACTATGAATGATTTTGGAACGTTGCTAGTCTTCACCCAGCACATGACATGAAGGAAAATATTTATTCATTTATTTTTAAATTTTTAAATTGATGTTAAAAGTAAAAGTAAACAGCAAAAGTAAACTCACAACAAAAGTATGTATTCCTAAGTAATGATATTCTCCGTAAAGAGGGGAAAACCAAATGAAACAAAACAAACGAAACAAAAAGGCTCTCACATCCAGCTCTAATCTCCACTCCGCCGACGATCTGACACAGGGAGGCATGGAGGACGGAACAGGTTAGGACTCCTCTGGTGTTGGTGAAACTCGGTATAAACACCGTGGAGTACCAGCCACCCTCACTGGCTGCTGCTGCAGTGCTTCCTTCACTCTCATTGTCTTCTGCGAGACTCCGCTGGTCGAGTTTCCAAACAACGTTGGGAGCAGCCTGTCCTTTTACGATGGGGCAGTCGTCTCTGATGAGGCAAGAGGCAGTCACGGGTGACCCCAAGACTACCACAGTGGAAGTGGAGTGTACCTCCGCACATGGGGACCATTCAACCTCTGATGGGAGGGAAGGACATTTTGCTGAGAGAGGAACTGTGCATCACCAAGAGAAAGTTGAAAAGGGTCTCCTTTACAGTTCAGGTCTACAACAGGTCATTTGGGGTGATACAGAATTTAGTCTTGTAAACCGATGTTTCCCTTTAAGATAATGGGATGTGAAGCTTCTACCCATTGGGCAAAACTGGTTGAATGAACATTGTTTCCACATAAAATGACCCCCCCAAAAGACTCACCATGTTTTGTTCCATTCACAAATGCCAACAGCAGCGTGGCAAGCATTGCTATCCAGGCTGATGCCATGGTGATAAAAACCTGTCAGAGGGGAAACATAAAATGAGGGATTGTATAGAAGAAAGGGTCAACTTACCTTGCATTCAGTGGAATCTAAACATCAATTGACTTCTGTGGCCTCAGAGAGATGTACTCAGTTGTATAAACAGGAATAGGGACGTTGTGTTCCTTGCTCGAAACTCAGCGTGAACATATCGTTTTGTCACTCAGAGGGGAGGGGAAGCAGATGTCACAGGTTATTGGAAGATCCTTTAGGGGTTCTTCATATAAAAAGTGATGGAACCCTATGTCTTTAAATATGTTTTAAACCCCTATGTTGTATTTAAATGTTTTAAACCCCATATTTCAAATAACTACTTTTAATAGTTCCTCAAATTAAAAAAGTTAGAACCTTGTGAAAAGGGAAAAAAATGGGTTCTTGATAGACTTTCTAAGGGTTCTCCCACAGATACTCTTGGAACCTTTCATCTTTGGAGCCTATTGTTTAACACTGTTTATACAGTAAACAGACATACAGTATTTGTGGATGGACACTTTCTCATACATAACTAACCTATGGAAATGACAATTGAAAGCAAACAATACTCACAATTCAACATTCATAGGAAAGCTGTTAATGACTTTGGTTCTTAAGTCTAGCGATGAGAGTGTACCAATCACGGAGAAGCCAGATGGACAGGGCTGATGCGCTCAATTCATGGTTTTGTCTCCATGTGGTCTGTGAGGAAAGAGGGCGGTTAATACCAGTCTGTCATGTGGGCACAGTCCCCTCCTTGTAGTTGAGTGGAGGGCTACAGGGCCATAGTAATTAAGCACTGAAGTTGAGAAAATGGACTTAAACAGGGAGGAGCTACGTTAACTTGTCCAATGATAAACATAATTTTTCTTTCTTTTTGAAAAATGTTCCGCTGCGGTGTGCCGTGATGAATACGACCCCGGTGTCTTCGTGTTTTCTCCATACTGATTAGCAGCATACTGGTGACAGGCAACTGAAAACCACATCCTTGTGAAACCTGTCACCCTCTGGCAATGGACCACAGACTTGCTCCTATTACCGTTACTTGGCTGGAAATGATGTCAACTAGGTGAGATGAAACCAGACCCTTGTCACAAGCATGACATGACCAGTGAGAGTAAGTGGGTCATGAAGATATTTTGTGAAGTAAATCATCACCAGTTTAGGGCTGGTAAAATGTACATGTATGTGAATTTGTCACCTCCAAACACGTTATAATCATTAATCATCACTTTTAAATACAAGATTTAAAAAGGGAAATAGAGATAGAAAAGAGAGATAGATAACTAAAAATGTTAATATAAAGGTGTTTTGTGAATCTGTTTACTCTTCCAAAACACAATGGGGTGGTGTACCATTAGACCAACTACAGGTAGATGTTAAAGTTGGTTGCGAGGAATATTGTATCCCAAATATCATCCTATTCTCTGTGTTTAGTACTGTACTAGGGCTGTGTATAGTACTGTACTAGGGCTTTTTACCAGTGCTCATAGAGATCTGGTTAACAGTAGGAATAGGGAGTGCTTTGGGATGAGCCCTACATGTAGTGGATGCATGATGTGAGGCCATTGAAGTTTCCCTGTATTTACTGCTTATCAGTTGCCTGCATAAAGGCCTCTACTTCGCTCTGCCTCCTATGCAGAGTTCCCTCTACATGGCGAGGAGCTAATTGCATACGGCTTCTAAATTGTGTCTGGCTGCCTTCTGCAGAGTGAGAGGGAGAAGATAGAGAAGAAAAGGTGATAGAGAGAGAAAGAGTGACAGAGAGAAAGAAGAAAGAGAGAGGAAGTGACAGCGAGAGAGAGAGAGAGAGAGAGAGAGAGAGACAGAGAGATGAACAGAAAAAATATAGTTATTATATTTGGAGTGATGTCTTTTGTGACTTGCTAGCGTGTCGCTCATAACGATTTAGTATGCGTGTGAACGCAAATGAGAATGCCAATTTCCCATTTCTATTAAAGGAAAGCAGGGTTAGAATAACCTTCTATAGGTTAATCATGTGTTGAATAAAATTTACCATGGTAATTCAAATGTCAGGATTGCCCTGAAAAAAACCCATTTACTTCCATTTATGTAAAATACTATATTTAGAGTACCTTTAAAAGCCATGTCTGGAATTCCTGAACAGATTTGTTGGATTTATTCTACTTTACATATGGGAGTCACTGCATGTAGTACCAAGTTTTTCATAGTCAACTAAAACTAGAACTAACATTTAAATTCAAATTGGAAGAATCTATTTAGTAAACTGAAATATAATATTTAAAGGGTAAGTTTAACCATCTCCTCCATCTTCACTCTTCTCATTGCTGTCTCTGGCCCAAACATCATCATTCTGGGACCAATCAAAATGTTCACACTTTGATCAAGACTAAAAAGAAACATATGTGGGTGTTGTGTATGCTGAAGTAGGGAGTTTTGGTAGCCAGACAAAGAATTGACCAAATCAAACTGGTAAAATTTAGTTTGAATGGGCCTCCAGATAGCTAATAATTTCTAGTGGGAAATACCAGTATCATCCTGAGGCCCCACTTCTCATACAATGACCCCTGACCTCAACTACTAAGAAAATGACCCCAGAATGTTACTGTTGTCAAACTCTAATTTGTTTACAAGTATGATTGCTGGATATGCATAAGGACAAAATAGTCAGGCTATATTTTCAGAGTAACTATGTACCCAGTTACAGTAAGGACAAGGCTTACATCTACCTGAGGTGACATGGTGGGAAAAAAATTGTAAAGCACGTGTGCCTCGTAGGTGCGCTTTACTAAAGTGCATGCCCTCCTTGCAGGGCCAGCCCTAGGCATAAGCAAAATAAGCGGCTGCTTAGGGCCCCCGGTCGCCAGGGGGCCCCGAGTGCTAGTGAGCCCCGGACCGCTAGGGGAGAGGGGGCCCCCAAATTAAATTTTGCTTAGGGCCCCCAAAAGGCTAGGGCTGGCACTGCCCCCTTGACCAACTAACTGTAGTTCAGTGCGTCTAATGGCATTTCAGTGCTCAGTTAGAGCCTTGAATATCCTACTTTTTACATTTCAAGTTAAGAATGTGTAGTCATCTAGCTATTATATTACACTCGTGAACTGTTTTACTCATTGAAAATACCGAAAGCACTGCAATGGACGTACGCGTCTTTTACTAAAGCGCGCGTGCGACTTACTTAAAACGCACGCGCGCTTTACATTTTTTCTTCCCTCCATGTTACCTCCGGGGCTCCATACATCAAACAGAATACAGAAGATTTTTACTCAGGCAATGATTGATGTAAGGACAGACATGGACTTCATTTACAAGGTTGGACTAAAATGACTTGTGTGATTTCCTAAACAATTTGTGGGTTAGGTTGCTGGTGAAGGAATACGAGAATAACAGTATTTTTAGGCTGTTTTCCATGGCAACCCTTGTGTTCTGCTTTATTTTTAATTGCACCCACCTGGTTTAAATAAGTCCCTGATTAGGGGGTTGCAATGAAAAAATGAAGTGGAAACTAGTGATGGCCAAACGATGCTTCATTAGCGTTCTTTAAGCAGCAGGATATTATGCTGGCAGCACTCAGATTTTCTTTATCACAATAAAAGCCATCATTGAAATGTATAAGGCAATATAGTTAACAATCTAGTCTGTAAAAAAAACCAGACACAAACAATATTTGAACGGACATTAAACATAAAATGTACAGACAAGATTGCTAACTATATTGCTTTAGATATTTCAATGATGGCTTTTAATTTGAAAAATAAATTCTCAGTTAGTGTTGCTAGCATAATATCCTGCTGCTAGAAGAACAGCAATGAAGCCTTGTATGGCCATCACTAGTGGAAACAGTTTCAACAGCCAAATTTGAATACCACTACTATAGACAAACCAGCGTATGATTGGTTGTATCAGGGACTGTTCAATCAATACATTGAACTGTGAAAGCCTATTTGAAAAAGTATTTATAGTAGGCTACTAGTCTGACATAGCTTAGTCTGACACAATAATTCAGTCTGGAATCTAACACAGTTCCACTGGAATTATCAAAAGTTTGAACAGTTCAACATGTCAAAAAGACTCAAAAGCTCATATGTGCCCTAGACGTTGAAGATAACAGAAAAGTTACTTGCTTTTCTATTTAATTGATACATTTTTCCACCCATAGTGTGGTATGTTTTATTTGGAGGTGATTATCTTCATTTATTTACAACTTTAATATTATTGTTTACCACTGAATAAAAAAAAGTGATTGATCAGAAAATAATTATTAAGATAACCTCACATGCTGTAGTTTTGCCGTTTGTTGATTTCAGGCCTCACGTATTGTTCATAGGGGCTGTGTGCCTCCTGGCGTCTCAAAAATTCACACTTTGCACTCATGCCAAAATATTCTCACAAAAGCATGTCATTGTTTCAAGTTATTATGTCATTAATTTTGTAAGACATGTTTGGAAAGACAATATATTGGAGAATAGTATTTCAACATGTTCTATAAGTTCTTCCTCAATCTCCTAAGCCTGTGTGGTTAAGATTACAACAGTCCCTATTTCTTGATTGAGCAATATCCTGTACGAGGGCAAAAACATGTAAGCATTGTATATTTCTCCTTTTTGCTATTTTCTTTTTATTTGAACTCATATTTAATTTGGTAAATGTATCCGAGATAATAACAATTGGCCAATTTTCAGATGTATCACTAGCACACAACTTTGGACACGACTTCTCAATCAGCAACCAAACGAAACCAAATGACAGAGCATTTGAAGTCATATATGCAGATGACATAAGTAAATAAATCCTATTGAATTAACAATAAATAACAGTATATATTTACACAGGTAAACAGTGTGGTCCAATTATCTAGACCGAGCTTCTTACCCTCTCACAAATAACATAGATTGTTTCCCTTCTCTTGTGTTAGATTCAAGTGAATCAGAATGAACAGGCTCAGTAAGCAGCTTGATTCAGAGATAAAGAAAAAGCAATCAGGGAGTAACACCACTCACCACCCACAGCACCAGGAAATACTTTCATCAGACTCTGGGGTAGATAGGATCAGATGAACGAAGTTGGAATGCAGCACACGGCGGCTCAGGTTCCAGCACCACTTGTGTTTAAACAAGTAGCCAGCCACATCCTTATTTTGAATTTGCACAAAGTGATACTTCACCATCTCCAGGAAAGATCACATGATCTAGGGTGGTGGGGCCCGTAACAGCAGAAAAAAAGGAAGTCACATCAAATGTCTGGAGACAAATTAAAAAAAACAATCTTGGATACCCAGAAAGTCAATATTGCATAGTTTCGTTAGAAGCTTGTTGTTACTGTTACCAATAAACATAGGAATTAGAACAATCATATTAGTCATATTGTTAAGGTGTTCATATTTGGAGGATCACAACGCATCAGGTGTCACTGTCCCCCTTCAAAAAACATGTCAAGCTATTCCATCTTTTGTGTGTTATTTTTATTTTACCAGTGGTCAATGAATTAGTGTGAATAATTATTAGCATATTTTTTGTGATGTCAGTTTCGCAATTAAGGCCTTCTCATCACACTGCTCACTCAACCAAAAAGCATTCACAGGTACATATGTGACATAGACAACTCAACCATTCAAGGGCTCAGACAATGAAATGAAAAGACCAATAATTACTTAATCTAGAAATATGAATCTAGAGATATGAAAATCAATTACTTGATTGTAGTATTCTTTTGTTTTAAGAACTTTGTCATTGTTGGAAATTCTATAATAAAAACTACCGGATTATATTCAGTTAAAAAATGCGATCTCACAGAAATTGCAGGCAGCAAGCTTTTTTTATTGCAATTTCATTGCATCTTCTAAGTAATACACAGTCTGACGGGTCTGCTGAACAGAGACAGTAAATGGAGGTGCTCATTTTACACATTATATTTGGCAAAAAAGGGTTAAAATGTAAATCAACCTCCATGCTAAGAGTTCCTAACATGTGAGTATACCTCTAAAGGCATAGAGTACTTGTAACGTTTTACGGCTCAACTTTTTCCAAAGCTCAAATATGGTTGCCTGTTATTTATACTGTGTCTAGGCTTTGCCATTCCTAAAACCATGATTGCTTTGCAGAAAAGTCTGGTAATATGCAACCAAGAGGTTGAAATCCCAAAGGAGATGGAAGTAAATCTTATTTTTGGCCAGTACAATATTGCAAAATGACAGGAACTGGAAGAGTAAGTTTGCCATTGCATAAGAGGATGAAATGGTGAAGAGGGGACATTGATTCACAGCAGTAAATAAACTTTCAAGATGGGCAAATAACCTCTTGGTGTATTGGTGAGCCCTTTGGTTTGTGTTCTGTGAAAATGAATTTGAAAACCTTGTAGGAGAAACCTTCTGAGTTTTATTTAGAACTCTCTCATCAGGGACACTGGTTGCCGTTAGAGAACCCCTCCCTGATATAAGCAACCATTTGGTGAAAATGGTTACACATTTCACCCTCACCACTGACCAAGAACTCCCTTTTTTTAGTGTTGGCATAAATACACTGTTCAGCACTTGTTTTTATTACCGTTCCTTCACTGCCACCAGTAGCCTGTTCTGTACCGTAAAAAATAACAGAAATTATTGACACCGTAGCATTTCATGGCATGAAGGAAAAGATAGTAAAGAGGAGAAGAACAGGTTGGTTCTTTAAAGCCATCACAGGAGTAAATAATTCTTTACGATTTTCAAAGAACCTCTCAGAATTTTTTTTTCCACATACAACCATCACCCCTGACAAAAAAATAAATAACATGAAGACTAAACAGCTCATAAAGGTGATTGGAAACTCTTCCTTGACCCTCAAGGGCACTCGAAGCCACTCTCCGCGTCACGTTTATTAGCTTATTAAATCATAAAATGATTTTGTGTCAGAGGGGTCATTTTGAGACGCTGAAATTCATCCACTCAACTTTTCGTTCAACCGCAGTATCCTCACGCTCCTACACAAACCATGACAAAACTGTTAATCAGAGGGTACCAGAGATAGAATAGGAACGCATAACCAAGTCTTCAAGTCAAAAATTGGAGAAAAGAGAAGTAGACACTAATTAAAAATGTATTAGCTGATTGTTGCGCAGTTGACATATTTGGCTTGATCTTTTCTTCAATCCATGGTAATGAGCGCAGAGCTCTCAATCTACTGGGCTTTACACCACTTCTCAGTGAGCAGTGAAATTTGCTTGGGGCCCTAAGTGAACACAGGCTGATGATGAAGTGTCCTCGCATGATTGGGATTCCTGTGTATGCACTGTATTTCACTGTCTCACCCCTTTAACTTCTTTTGCAAATTTACAGTGACTCACCCAAAATTAGAAATGTAGGCAAAACCTTTTGCACAATATCCTTTCAAGGTCCCTTTTCCATTGAAATAACAGCCATGGCCAAGTTTTCCTCTCTTGGGCATACGAGAATCAAATCAATCAAAGGTATTTAGAAAGCCCTATTTACATCAGCAGTTGTCACATAGTGCTTTTACAAAACACCCAGCCTGAAACCCCAAGGAGCAAGTAACAAAAGTGTTGAAGCACAGTGGCTAGGAAAAACTCCCTAAAAGGACAGGGCCCAACAGGCCGGAAGTCAATCCACCCACATTGGCAAGCATCAACCAAAGGGACACCAACCAACCGCAACCACCCTGAATGAGGGCCGAGTATTGACAGCAGAGTTCACTCCAATTGCTCGAGGGGCACAATGGAGAGACAACAGCAAACCAGTGACTCCACCCCTGAATGGCATTGGAGAGAGGGCATCCCAGTGGAGATGAGAGCCCACCTGGCAAGACAGCAAGGGTGGACAGTATCAAGCCTTTGCGTTCACCTTCACACCCCTGGGCCTGACTGCACTTAATCACAGACCATGCTGAAGAGATGAGTCATTAGTAGACACTCAAAGGAGTCTGTTAGTGGATCCTTCACATTTCCATATCGATTTGTCAACAGCAAAAATCTTGTAGAACATCGACAAACTCTGGACTCCATTATATTGGTATTATTATAGATCATACATCTTAAAAATTGACACGGTACAAATCATGGATAAATCCGTCCACATTTGTTGCTCTTCTCACAGTTCTAGCTACCCATTTTCTCCATACAACAGCTACAATATGTGACTCGCTTGTCTGACATCAACACCCCCAGCCACTAAGGCTTGGCTGGAGTAGTGTTTTTGTGGCAGTAGTTTGAGGAAATAGGATTGTGGCTTCATGCACTTGATAGCTGTCTCTGAAAAGCTTGGGAATAGAAAGGCGGAGGATGGCAGAGAGGGAGGGTCAGACAGGCTCAGACTCACGGTCCTGCTCCCTACATGCACCCGATCCACTCCTATCTAGTACCTGTCACACGCTGGCCACAAAATGGAATTGACTATTGATTTCCCCCTTACCACAGGTCAGCGGAGCTGGCAGCCTAGTGGGCTCACAGAAACCAGGAGGAAAAGGAGAGAAGAGATGGGACGATGTGAGGTGAGTGTGTGTGTGTGGGGGGGGGGGTGAAAACCACAGTCTTATTAACCACACGGTGCCTCCTAGAATTGCGTGTTAGGAAGATAATTACTTTTGAAGAGGTGTTTGAGGGTTTGTTAACTGGATCCAATGAGGACAGGGCACGTTCACACATGTTAGAGAAGGCATCCCGAACAAACAACGGCAACAATGACTGATTCCGATGTAAAACTGATTACAATATAAAACGGATTGCAATGTACAACCAATTTCAAACTTTCAGGAAAAACAACACACAGGAATGGTTGAAGATAAAGGAATCAGGGACTAGCTTGATTTGTGTTCATTGCACCTCCATCTCAACACAGCATTTCTCCATCTCGGGGTCTCAACTAAGACCAGATCTCTTTACCTAGAGATGAAGAGAAACAGAATTTGGTCAAAAGTAATTCACTATATAGAGATGAGCAGCTAATTTGGGAAGCGCCCTCCATCTCTTGGGTCGTCTCTGCTCATATGCCTGCAACAAATCCACATCCTTTACATAATAAGCTCTGTCTATAACGTTGTCCTTTACTTACCCCTGTAATGGGGCCGAGAGGTGCTCGACCTAAGGGCTCAGAGCCTGTCACCTCTTTGAAAGCACAGGCACATGCGCGCGCGCGCGCACGCACGCACGCACGCACGCACGCACACACACACACACACACACACACACACGACGACCCTCCGGTGGAGCGTGACAGAGTCTGACTCACGTGGCGTGTCAGAGCGAGTCACGGTATTAGTAGAGAACTGGACTTAATTAGCCTCACCCCAGGTTAGGCAGAGGTTGGCTCCGGCAGCCTCAGTGTTTTTCATGCACAGTTAAAGTAGTCTCTCCCCGTTGTACAAGTAAACCGGGTCATTAGTCCATTGATCGAGAGGAACAGATGGATTCTGGTGGTGCTGTATAATAACCTTTACTATGATCACTAATATCATTACGAGTTTCGAAAAACAGCGAGTGTTTTTACTTTGTCTCAGCGACCGTGTAGCTATTGTCACACTTGAAGGAGAGAACGTTTGAGGTATGAACCCACGTTAATTATTGATTACACTAGAGTTACGGGTAGAGGAGTTTGATAAGATAATGTTGTGAATGACAATAAATGCGAACATTCATTCAACAATCGTCCATCAAAATAACTGTCATAAACCTTGTTTCCACCCACAGTATTTATCGTGAAGGCTTGTCTACACTAGTTTACCCACACTGCGTTTGTGAGCTGTGAGAATGCAGCTGCCAAGACCAGTCTGCTATTTGACACAACAGTTACAAATACAACGGAAACACAGGTCTTTGGATTTTTATTCTGTACATGAAAAAGTAGACGAAAAACTAACTCTAGTGTGCTATCATGCATTGCGTTTTGTCTGAAAAAAACTATGTTTGTTGGAGACGACACTTCTGGGAAAATGTGCCGATTTTAGAGTACAGTACTTAGGCTACATGGACATCTTAATGGCTAGAAACCTAGCAGTAAACAATGTGGTCTGTCGTGCTAGCCGTAGCAGTAAGGGGCTGGCTAACGACACAGGAGATTAGAGAGATAAGGAACTGTAACTCTGAGAACCAGGTGAATCCTCTCCCTGCGTCTACTACTGAGCCAACGTGCATCATGTATGTCGAGTCCCTTACCGTTCCGCGCTTAGCCGCGCACCATTCGTCTGACACATGATGTATGGCCACAGTCATCTGCACACCGCTCCCTTAAAATCCCAGTTAATTGCTTTACTTTGTTCTGTCACTAACTTTCCTATTTAAGTTCTGGATGAATGTTCATAGCTGGCTCTCTTTCTGCGCGTTAGATTGATTTATGGAGCGTTCAGTATAACCTTATCCGTCTCTCTCTGACTCCTCAAACTGCCTTTCAGGGAGAGATGAAAGCTGTGAGTGACTTGTCAGGTCCTTCCACCGAAGGCAAAGGGAAGGGAAGCCTTGCTTTAATTAATTACACCGATGGCACATTCAATTTATTCAATTGAGGCTTTCATGCCTGCTCTCCATTCAAAATGGCAGGAAGAAATGTGCATACTGTATATTGTTCTGAATGTCATCCTGGATCTACTAAACATATAGCCAGCAGAATTTATCTCAACAGATATATAACATCTGTTGGTCTGGCAAGTGGCTAAGATTGATTTATGTGTCATTTACCCTTTAAAGCTAACTGAATAATAATATTAATAATTTAAGTCATAATAAAGATCTTCTTAAAAATTACCTGTGGCATTGAATAGTCTGTGGCAGCAAACTGTCAAAAATGTAGTGTTATTATTTAGAATAGGAAAATGTTGGTCATAAAGTCTGTCTTGACCAAAACTGTTTTGTTGAGACGTCCATAAATAACAATGTATATGGTTGACTTTTGATTTTTGTTTTTAAAGTAAATTTGTCAACTAACACAAGATAAATATCTACAGAAGACAGATTTCAGGTTTTGGTTTATTGAGCAAATCAATGTCACCAGAAAATGATAATTGCAACATTTGTAATACAAACAGCACATGAAGAAATTGTTGGTTCGGATAAAAGTACATCCGTTTGACAACCAAGTGGTTGTTTCTTTTGGAATTTATGCTTTTAGAAGATTGCTGGCTAGTTTCATAGTAACCAACTGCCTTCTGCTTTGATAGATGTTACTTAGGATGTACTTCCACATTGTCTTCTACTGCAGAGATGGTTCTTATATAGATAACACATTACAAAATACGAATAGACATTTAGGATGCCATGTGCAACATCCTATATTATGGCTACTGTGGCAATTAGGCAGGAACATTTAGACAATGTCAATTTATAGTAAACTCTTGCATTCTATCCATGGGGGCTTTTGCAGTCCAAGACAAGAAACATAGCAGGCCTGGCATGCAGTCAATCCAAACCTCTTGAAATCCTAACAGCCCACAAAGCAAATGAAGGTATTGCTTTGTTCAACTGTTAAGTCAAACAAATACAGAGCCATTGACAAAAACTCTACGTGAAATCATTATACCCTTTTGGTAATGCGGAAGAGATTATGGGATTTGCCAGGGGTAATCTGTTGGATGCGCAGTACAAGTCTGGATTGGTATTACTCAGTAATTAACCACTTTAACCAGTAGATGGCACTCTGGTAACATCAAGCCTGAGAGCCATTAGTTGGAGCAGTTGGACACATTTGACCGAATATTATGGGAGTCCTACAGCAAATAAACTTGAGGTTAATGAAGTGTAGGTGTCACGTTTATTTAGAGACAACCTCTGATTGAGATTCTATTCCATTGTTTTATCTCAAGATTTAATAGGGTTTTACAGGGACAATCACTTCCAGGGATCAAAAGTTGAACAACAAGCAAGCTCTGTATTTTACATAACATTTTATTTAGTCTATTTATAGTGACCTGCAGTCAGGTAGACAGAATAATACATGATGCTCATACTGCAGGATATTGAGTTTCCGCAAATAAAAATACAATAAATGTTGTATAGTCAACCTTCAGATGCAGTCCATGAACTGCAGTCTGTCTAGTGAACACCTTTACTTCATTTAGACAGTGTAGTTTCCATTCTTGTTGGTGGGTGCAGGACCTTCAAGTAATGATTCACAACATTGTTAATAAATGGACTAGATTACACAAAAACACTAAATAGGAACATTGATTTGCTACCCGCTGGCATGTTAGGCTCCTCGAATGCTCTGGTTTGCTAAGTACAGTTTGTTCATTATTCAAATCCATAACCAAATCCCTGTCACTCTTCACGCTTCATAGTCAGCTCTTTGAACAAGGAACGGAGAATAAACGGGGCCTGGGGTCCAAATCTTTCCGTCGGCAGAACCTCTTGCTCTAACGCTGCGGAAACGCCCACTTGGTGATGGCGGAGGGGATCTAGGAACAAGGCTCCTACTGCGTCCAGGGCCATGGGGAGACGACAGCCTTTGGACTGGGAGAAGGCCCTGTCCATAAGGGAAAGGACCTCTGCTCCAGGGACGTGAATGCACACCCCAGGATTTTTTTGGTCTACTGGAGACATGCTGAAATACAACAGGGTCACGTCTATAAGCCAAGTACTCAGACGGACCAAGGACCATTGCTTCTGGTTCAGGGGAAGAATTGAGCCGCTCAAAGTCAGGTGCGTGGCTGCTAACATATTCCCCTTGGTAACTACGGGCATAATTGCCAAGAGAGTCCACTAGTTGGGGTTCAGAGGCACGTTGGTTTAGTGTAGATGGATTGGGCAGGACACCTCTGGTAAAGACTTGACCATAAGCCCAGTCACTAGGAGAGCCAAGCTCAGCCTCTCTGAAGTCATTTTTATTTTCATAGTGGGTTCTTTTGGGATCATGACTTCCGTGTTGCGTTGATTGAAGACCGTAGGGAATAAACAGGGTCCTCGGAAGGTCCAAGCCCATGGCGGCTGCTCTGGCTTAAGTGGAAAGACAGTAGCAAAAATAATGGCGGCGTAAGATCATTCTGCTGCGATATCACAGAAAACATTTAGTTCATTATTTTTAAACATTCAAAATACCTCTTGCTGTTTTGGCACACCAGGAACCTCCAGCAGACACACTGCCAACAGAAAAGACACTGCAAGAGAAACCAAAGCTATTTCATACAATTACATGTAATGTAATTAATATTCATTTGTAAAGAGACCAATTCCTAAAATACCTTAAAAGTATAGGCAGCGCTAGAAGCATTGTTGCAGCACTTTGGACACAAACTACCTGATGACCAAATGATTCAAGCACCTCAACATGTGCCTTAGATATGCTGTCTGAGACCAAACCTTGCTTGTCTTAATTGATTAGGAACAGCTGGTTGTCATTCACTGCGTTAAAAAAAAGGCAGGCTAATTCATATTTTTTGACCAAACAAATCAGCTCTGAAAAAGCTGATCATCTGATGTGATTCATCAAAAGAATTCTGCTGCCAATGTGAACGTATCGGTGGAGCCCAAACTCAAACATTGGATTTACTGAACCATATATTAGATTGGTTCTTTACAACATAGAAAGCTACTTTCAGCAGCAGTGTTGAGGTGGTTTAACAAGCTGCAAGGCATGAATTAAATTCATTTAAGGTGGAGTGAACAAAAATCTAGGATAGAAGCCTTCCAATAAAAATTATTTTTGCCGACCTATTCTTGTTTTAGAGACTGCTGATCGAGGATCAGTTGAATTTCATAATGAATAATGTGAATATGGGCCCAGATTTGATCATAATAAAAGCAATAAAAAATAGATCAAAATCTAAGAAAACACAGTTTGTAAAATTTTCATAAATCTTAACATTTCTCCCATTAGTTCTGTTACCATGACAAACTGATCCTTAAACTACCTATGGTAGTACCATAATGATTAAATAATATTTTCATTTCTAATTCAATGGCAGTACCTTTTGTAGATGCAGTAATTGCATATTGTGATTAAATGAACTGACAGATTTACAAAATAAACATAATTTGCAAATTATAAATACTAATGGTCAGACAAAATAAATGGCTGATAACCAAACAAAAGTAATTAACATCATGTCAGTAAAGAAAGAGGTATAAGAAGAAGATATTATCATATAGGTATAACCAGTATGAAGTCACAAATAAAAGCTCATATGAAAACTATCATGTATCATTTTATTTAATTGAAAAGACCAATGCCGTGACACACAGTTTGGGGAGGTCTTATGATAAAGCCAAGGAGACCAGCGGAGACATTTAATAATTCACCCAAATTATTTCTGTCAGGACTGACAACCTAAACGGCGGCTTGATTTAATTCTGTAATTGCATGTTCACCTTTACCCCGGACCCATACTGGAGTAATTAATAGGGCCTACCATTATTTGAAAGGTGGCACAGCAAGTAATGGAATTCAAATTGAAGTTTATGTGAATATCTGCTATGACATGGATCTGACCTGTCTCCTGGATGACATGTTATTGTGGGAGGTAATGTAGCCAAATTGTGGGAGAAAGGATGTATTATTCCATTCTAACCAGAAAGCACAGGCATAAGGGAAGCTTGACTTTACACTGTCATAAGGGGATGTTGACCTTACTCTGTCATAAGGGAAGCATGACTTTACATTCTCATAAGGAAAGCTTGACTTTATACTGTCATAAGGGGAGCTTGACTTCACACTGTAATAAAGGGAGCTTGACTTTACACTGTCATAAGGGGAGCTTGACTTTACACTGTCATAAGGTCAGCTTTTCTTTACACTGTCATAAGGGGATGTTTACCATACTCTGTCATAAGGGAAGCATGACTTTACATTCTCATAAAGAAAGCTTGACTTTACACTGTCATAAGGAGAGCTTGACTTTTCACTGTAATAACAGGCGCTTGACTTTACACTGTAATAAGGGGAGCTTGACTTTACACTGTCATAAGGGGAGCTTGACTTCACACTGTCATAAGGGGAGCTTGACTTTACACTGTCATAAGGAGAGCTTGACTTTATGCTGTCATAAAGGGGAGCTTGACTTTACCTTCATTACTCTGTGTAAATCAACTTTTTAATTTTTAATTTAAAACTTTTAATTGACTTGTTAAATAAAAAATGTGTCCAAGAGCAGGAACCCAGTAACACTGAATCTAAGTATCTTTGTGAGAAACACTGAAACTAAAAGAGTTAAATGGCTCCTGTTTACCTTCAGTCTGCTTTTCTTTCTTTCCCTCCTGCCTGACATTGTTGGACAGTGTTAACATGATTATATCCCAAGTGGAGGTGTGGAGGGGGCCTATTTCACCGACACTCCTGCCAGAACTTGGCTGAGTCCATCGGGGGTAAAGGGTCAGATTTGGAGGGCTGATTTCTCCTGTGAGGTGAAAATTGTCCCCTCATTCTGGCCCCCTTGACCTCTATCTTGCACCTGTGTCCCCTGGGAGCAATTTATGGGTAGCCATAACCTCGATGTCACCTCCACAGGACTGGCCCTGGAAGAAACTCACTCACTCACCTCTGGTTAACCACCAGACGACAACCAACTGCATCTATTGCTGAAATGAAACAGTCATGGACTGTTACTGGACTGTATGGCACCAAACCCCAACCTCACAATTACGCATCATTAAAAAATCTCCACCAGAGGTTTGTTTTTGGCAAATTTTCCAAAAGCCTTGTAAATATGTATCAAAATCAATTAGGCCTAATATTATGCGGTCCTCCAAGGATTGAAACACATCAAAGCCCATAAGCACACAATCCAATTATGAGTGTTTACTGTGTAGATTTAATTGCTCAATGTTGCCCTCTTAAGCCCCAATCCTTGAATCAGTAAACAATATTTGCCTGGGCATGTCGTTTGTAGTGGTGTGTGTATGTGTGTGTTGGTTAGGACCACAAATCCCCTTTATTTTAGGATAATGGCTAAAACAAGTACAATTAGACTGCATAGGAACATTTCAAGCCTTTCTTATTTGGAAAAGTTTGAATAGGGTTAAAATGAAGGGAAGTGTCCACCCCCTCTCACCCTGCTGCAAACCTCCAAGCCTCTGAAACGTCCAGGGTTATCAACAGTGTGTCTGGGTTAAACAGAATGTCAAGGACAAACCTCCAAGCCTCTGAAACGTCCAGGGTTATCACCAGTGGGTCTGGGTTAAACAGAATGTCAAGGACAAACCTCCAAGCCTCTGAAACGTCCAGGGTTATCACCAGTGGGTATGGGTTAAACAGAATGTCAAGGACAAACCTCCAAGCCTCTGAAACGTCCAGGGTTATCACCAGTGGGTCTGGGTTAAACTGAATGTCAAGGACTTTCTAAAGCCCTCAAACTCAACTCTGGACCCTGAAGCCAGTTCCACTCCATTTTTTTCATTACAACCCTCTAATCAGACATATTTAGACCTGGGACATCAGGTGGGCGCAATTAATGTTGAGGTAGAACAGAAAATCAGCAGGCTCTGGCCCTTGTAGGGTAAGAGTTCAATACCCCTGTTCTAAAGGATTTCAAAGAGTTCAAACCAGTAGCCATTTCGGTAAGAACACAGGTCAAAGCAATTGAGTAGTGTGCCCTCTGCTGTTTGACATGATAATAAGGACTGGTATCACGGATGATCTTGAATATTTCTTGAATACTGTAATCTATTTAAGACCTTTGATGGTATAAGACAATTAACTCAATTTAATTTAACAGGTATGAATATAATCCTAGCTATCCTCCTAAAATATTACTTACATTTCTGTTCCTAGTTCCTCCCATTTTGCATTGATGTCATCTGTTGAGAGTGGGTTAACAGACTGAATTATGTCATAAAGACATGTTATCTCTGGTAAAGTCATATGCTTCCAGATACAGTTGTGCTCAAAAGTTTGCATACCCTTGGAGAATTGATAATATATGTACCATTTGTAAAGAAAACATGAGTGAGCAGGCAATATACACCTTTAATTTCTCATGGGATTCACATTCAACTGTACGTCATAACAGAATGGCACAATCATAAAACGAAACATGGCAAAAAAGAAAAAAATGATCTGACCCCTGTTCAAAAGTCTGCATACCCTTAGTTCTTAATACTGTGTATTGCCACCTTTAGCATCAATGACAGCGTGCAGTCTTTTGTAACAGTTGTCTATGAGGCCCGAATTCTTGCAGGTGGTATAGCTGCTCATTCGTCTTGGCAAAATGCCTACAGGTCATGCAAAGTCTTTGGTCATCTTGCATGAACTGCACGTTTGAGATCTCCCCAGAGTGGCTCGATGATATTAAGGTCAGGAGACTGTGATGGCCACTCCAGAACCTTCAACTTTTTCTGCTGTAACCACTGGAGGGTCAACTTGGCCTTGTGCTTAGGTTCATTGTCGTGCTGGAAAGTCCAAAAGCATCCCATGCGCAGCTTTTGTGCAGAAGAATGCAAATTGTTTGCCCGTATTTTCTGATAACATGCTGCATTCATCTTGCCATCAATTTTCACATGATTCCCCATACTTTTAGAGCTCACACACACCCAAAACATCAGTGAGCCACCACCATGCTTCACAGTGGGGATGGTATTCTGTTCACTATAGGCCTTGTTGACCCCTCTCCAAACATAGCGCTTATGGTTGTGACCATAAAGCTCTATTTTGGTCTCGTCACTCCAAATTACAGAGTGCCAGAAGTTGTGAGGCTTGTCAAGGTGTGGTCGGGCATATTGTAACCAGCCTTTTTTGTGGCACTGGAGCAGTAAAGGCTTCTTCCTGGCAACTTGACCATGCAGCTCATTTTTGTTCAAGTATTGTCATATTGTGCTCATTGAAACAACCACACCGTCTTTTTCCAGGGCAGTCTGTATTTTGCTTGAGGTTACCTGTGGTTTTTTCTTTGTATCCCGAACAATTGTTCTGGCAGTTTTGGCTGATATCTTTCTTGGTCTACCTGACCTTGGCTTGGTATCAAGAGATCCCCGAATTTTCCACTACCTAATAAGTGATTGAACAGTACTGACTGGCATTTGTAAGGCTTTGGATATCTTTTTATATCCTTTTCCATCTTTATAAAGTTCCATTACCTTGTTACGCAAGTCTATTGACAGTTCTTTTCTGCTTCCCATGGCTCAGCATCTAGCCTGCTCAGTGCATCCACGTGAGAGCTAACAAACTCATTGACTATTTATACACAGACACTAATTGCAATTTAAAAAGCCACAGGTGTGGGAAATTCACCTTTAATTGCCATTTTCACCTGTGTGTGTCACTTTGTGTGTCTGTAACAAGGCCAAACATTCAAGGGTATGTAAACTTTTGATCAGGGCCATTTGGGTGATATCTGTCGTTATGATTAAAAAAGGAGCCAAACAACTATGTGATAATAAATGGCTTCATATGATCACTATCCTTAAATAAAAGACAGTTTTTTTGCATGATCAGTCATATTTTCATAAAATGCCAAAATTCCACAATTTCTGCCAGGGTATGCAAACCTATGAGCACAGCTGTATGGAGGGTGTTATGTATAATGTGATTATGATTATAAACTGATTTTTTCAGACTGACATTATCACAGTGCCAAAGGAGAATGGGTGGCAATATCTGATGATATGCTACTGCTTGGTAAGGTTAGGGTTAGGTTTAGAAAAAGGTTTAGGGTAAAGGTTAAGGTTTGGGTTAGTAGATAGTTAAAATGTTACTCTTAGTCAAATGAGCATCAAAGAAAAACTTTTGGGACTCTCAAAATAAAGTATTACCTTGTTTCAAAACGTCAGTGCTCAGGTAGATCCATTTGTCTAGGGAGATCTTAAATGGGAGATGTTCTGACCATCTTTTGACCTATCGGCATAAACTTGCTTTTATCCAATTTTATTATATATATTTACAGTAAACTCTTGCATTCTATCCAAGGGGGCTTTTGCAGTCCAGTCACATTTGTCAATTTCTTTGGTAACTTATATATAATAATGTTAAATATAGGTTACCAAAGAAACTGACAAATATGACTGGGGTACTACATTGGGGTTCAGTTACATAGACTGATATAGTTTTTGTGTCATCATTCCCATAACACCTAGTGGCAAAACGTGAATGTGGCTCATTGCGTTATTCCACCATTCATTTTTTCAATGGGGGATTTTTTTTTATCTGCTTCAACAAAGGTCTGTGTTATGTGTAGGCTTACTTTGTCTCTGCATTTTGATAACTGTGTAAATATCTTTAGGGGATTTATATGGCACCAGGTTTTATAGTATGACTATATATGTAGGTTCAACATGGGGGTCCTCTGTGAAAAGGTATCATGTTTTAAGACGGTGTGGGCCTCAGATGTGGCTTTCTTGCCCATAACAGGCTTATAACTCGACAGCACTCAAAAAGATGCGTTACGAATTCAGAATAAATACAGTATTTCCCGCTCAAAGAGGCACACTAAAAAGATTGGTTTTGGTATAGAATACTAGGGCCCTGACTGCCCTTTGCAGCTCCATGACCTTTCTGACCAGTGACTTGTTAATAATTATTACCATTGGTTTCAGGACAGTCTGAATCTTGAACTCGTCTTCACATTTACCTTCTTCCCGTTCCCCCAGCCCCTCGTTTCACTAGCTGTGCTGTCTGCAGGTGTGGTCACAAGACTACCTGGCTTCTCAAGTTTCTAGTGCTGAATCTGGCCTACAGCATCTCAATAAGCAGAGTGAGCAAGAGAGAAAGGAGGGGAATAGAGACAGAACAAGAGAAGAACAGTAATAAAGTATTAATGTTAGAGAGCAAGAGAAGTTAATGTGAGATAGAGGGACAGAGAGTGTGTGTGGGTGTGTGGGTACATTTGAATCGATTTTGTCTCTGCATTGCCACATTACCAAGTCATCCAATTCATCCTGGGCTCAAGCAACATTCATTAAAGTGAAAAGCAAGATATTGGGCTGGAAGTGTCTAGAACAACAATTAATTCGAAAATCCTATTTATTTGCAAACCTGTTGGTCTCTGAGCCGATGGAACAATGACTGATTGGGGCACAATCTGTCATCGTCCCTGTACTTGCGAAATTACTTAATTGGTTAAAGGATGCCCTTTATGTACTTCTCCAGAGTCAGATGAACTTGATACCATTTGTACGTATGTCTGTGTGGAGTATGAAGTCAAGTAGAGGTAGTTTTGTAAGTTGAAAGACCGGATATGAGCTGTCACCAAAGACATTAAGCTAACTCTACTCGGAAATTGCACAATATTTTGATAATGTAACAGATGCTTTTTAACTGCATGCAGAGACATACAAATGGTATCCAAAAAGCCATTTCACTCTGGGAAAGTAGATAAAGGCCTATGCCAAAACCCCAAACTGTCCCTTTAAGGCTTAGCACAGTGTTTATTCACAGCAAAGAGACCTAACACGCAGCCATAATTAACAGTGACAATGTGATAACTTCTTTAAATGCTGTCCCAATTAAGAAAGAAAACTTGTCGTCAAAAATCTGCCATGATATACCAAAACAAATGCCCCCCTCATGGCTTGCTTTGCTGAGCTGTGAGCTGGGGGCAGCAGGGATGCTGTCACCTGTCAGGCCTCGTTTAGATGCTGGAGAATTCCATGTCTGCAGAATAGCACCTTCTCCCAACCTCCCCGATGTAACTTTGCATTCAGGAAATAATTAGTTATGCCTGGTTCATACAGAGGGCATTAAACCCAAGCCGTAATAGGCAGATAAACCAATAATGATGAATAAACAAGGGTTTCTTGTGTTCTTTGCTGCCATCTAAGAAAACTGTAACTGAATAATTTCCAAGATGCACAGCAAGCGCAAAGTCAGTGTACTGACATTGTTACTGCTGGCTAAGAAGATGGTGAATGGCCAATATCAGGCCATGTAACAACTCAAATTAACTCATCATTTGTCAAAATCACAACACAAATGGTTAGTTTAAAGACTGTACTGTACTTTGGTGACTACATGTGTATATATATAGTTTATACATGCTTTATTAGCAGAATTACTGTCTTACCTCAGTTAGTGGTGTCTGGTGTTTGAGCGCCACTCTCAGAAGTACTGGCTAAAAAGGTATACCAAGCTTATGCAATCTGTTTAAAGAGTCCAGGACTACTAGGCTCTTTGATATATTGCTGTTGCATGTTACATTACTTTCACAAAATCTGAAAAAATAAAATCCAGGTCTCTTCCAGTCCATAATCATCCTCAAAAGATTCCTGGCAAGTTTTTGAAAAAGTAAACAGCATTACTTTCTAAAAAGATAAGCGTCACTAGACAATTATGTTAGTACATTGCATTCAGTGGGAAGTAATATGTGTCAAAGTGAATTCTATTTAGATGAGTGTCACATCTGACATTTCCTTCAATACATTGCATTCAGAGTGAAATCACGTCAACATTTATATAAATTGTAATCAGTGAGAAAAATGCAGTGACAAATGAAAGGAAAAATCAAAATAAATAAATAGAGGAACATAACGAAAGATGATGCTTCAATGCAGGTGTACTGCATGAAACAATTAAGCAAAAAAGCATCCTATCATGCCAGCATGTACAAAAATGCTGAACAAGCACAGATGATGTTCAAATAAGATGGCTAGAGGATAGGATCTAAGTAACTGTGAAAGAGAGTTCATTAATGGGTCTCTTCCAGAATGACAATAACCCACCCACAGTACACAAACGGTCACTGAATGGTTTGATGAGTATGAAAATTATATGAATCATATGCTATGGCCTTCACAGTCACCAGATCTCAACCCAATTGAACACCTATGGGACATTTTGAACTGAAGAGTTAGACAGCACTCTCCATCACCATCATCAAAACACCAAATGAGGGAAAATCATTTGGAAGAATTGTGTTCCATCCCTCCTGTAGAGTTTCAGATTCTGTTCTGGTGGCTTGTGGTGGCCCAACACCTTACTGAGACACTTTTTTCCCCCTTTAATTTGTCACCCGTCTGTACTAGTAGATGCCTAGTGAAATGCATCACAGACATGATGCTCAAAGTGACTACATTGCATTCCATGGCTTGAAGACTAGCCTCACAATATTGATGCTTAAAGAAAAGCTTAAAAGTCCTAACTTTTTGTCAGTACATTGCGTTGAATAGGGCAGAAAATAAATCTCACACTTGAAGCAGTGAAAACTGTAGCATAAACTTGATACTTAATTGAATATGTTTCATTCAGTGGGTGGAAGATTAGCCTCACCACATTGTGGCTCAAAGACCTAACTCTTAAGTTAATGCATTACATTCAAAGAGGGGCAGATTTGCTTCCAACTACTGAAGACTACATACCGAGAGATGGACAGATGGACTGACAGGGTAAAGATTAATAATCGCCTGTGCTCACACGACTGTGTTTTGTCGAGTGTGCCTGAGGCCCAGAAAGAGCAAGGGAAAAAAGGTTTGCAGTTTTCTGCCCCTCTGGCTTGAAATGTGCTTCAAAGGATCCTGAAAACACAGGAGCTTGTCCCTTGTAACTAGTTCAGGCTAGGTTGAACACTGTCATGGAAAATGTAGTCAATGTCAATGATTTGACCCCTAGTTGCACAACATTTCTCCAAACCATCTTACTGCACAATGTGTACATTCATGTTTTGAAGTTGAATGCTTTGTGTAAAAAAAAAGATTACATAGCTAATAAAAAAAACTGCATCAGCTAATGGGTTAGACTCAAACTGACTGACAGATAGACAGACAGGCAGACAGAATAATATACACAGTTAGGGTTGATGCTGAGTTTAGGGTTGTACTGGAATGTGGACAGGAAGCTAGAATTATGTTGAGGGTTGGTATTGAACATGAAGCCAGGTTTAGGCTTAGGTGGAGGGTAAAACTAAACCAAAGAACAATACATACATGTACTCTTCCCTGCATGGGAGACAAATAGGCCTCACATGAATCGTATAACAGACGCTCTTGATAAAAACAAGCCTAAAACTAGCCGTGTGAAATAAACGCTCCAATAGAGCTTTTGTTCTCAACCAGGAGTAAAAGGACTTTACCTATATAGAGGGGGTACATGAAAATACTTATGAGACAATAGCCTTACTGATTAAATGCACTTTTGTAGGTACTTCAGAGAACAAGGACTTTTTTCCACAGAAAAACACAGGCCTTACATAACAATAACGTTTTGGGTCAGATTAATCCCAAATGCTGTACAAGCACCTAATGGCTTGAGAAAGCAATTTTATACATTGCCGAACAAGCAGAGACGTTAACATGGATCAGATATCAGCGAAAACAGAAAACGTATTGACTTGAAACTGTCTGCGGCTGCTTTCCTGACTGTCTGCACTTGTTGTCCATGTTACGTTTCTGTAGGCTTTGAGGAAAATCCACCCCTTATTGGATGCAATGCACTGTGAGAAAAATAACATGTTTCAATTTCAGCAAACATCTTCCAGAATGATGTTTTCCTTCAATACCCCATTGACACTT
>JACXGI010009336.1:0-19373 GCA_016801175.1 Esox masquinongy
CCTATATCTACACCCCTGTAATTAGGACTATACCTATATCTACACCCCTGTAATTAGGACTACACCTATAACTACAGTACCCCCCTGTAATTAGGACTATGCCTATATCTAGAACCCTGTAATTGTGCTCCTTTCTAACCCCGCTCCCCGCATAAAGCAATACAAGATGCATTAAAGGCCATGTAATTATAGTTAGTTACACTGCATGTGTATAGTGTACAAAAGACGTAGTGTTAGTTCATCTACCCAGTTTAGAGTAAGGAAACACACCAGGGTATTTATTCCATTAAAGAGAGAGAGAAAAAGGGGGAGGGGGGAGAGAGAGATGGAGAGAGAGGAGAGAAAGGAGAGATAGAGAGAGAGGGAGAACGAGAGTAGGACAGAGGGGAGGGAGATAGAGTAAGAGAAAGGGGGATGGTGGGGGAGAGAGAGAGAGAGAGAGGGAGATAGTAGGGAGAGAGAGGAAGAATGCGAGTACGAGAGAGGGGGAGGGAAAGAGAGAGGTGGAGTGCAGAAGGAAGGAGAGGGCGTGGGGAGGGACAGTGCGGTGGAGTGCAAAGGTAGGGCGGGAAAGGTGGAGAAGGAGGGGGAGAGAGGTGTAGAGGGAGAGAGGGAGGGAAACCTGGACGGAGGTGGGGGAGAGGTAGGGGGTGAATGCATTAGGGGCGGAGTGGGGAAATAAGATGTCTAATTCATTGAGCGGATGTTTTGAAGGAAACTGTCTAAGGATGTCGCTGCACCAACTGTACCTTCCAACGACTGTTTCGGTGCCCGTCTTCCTTAACTAGAACTGTGGCGAGACATGCTATTTCTCCGCTTTTAACGGACTCAATAGTGTGGTGTTAAACTCCACATAATTCTTCCATAGACTTATGAATCCTAAAAGGGCATCCAGCTAGTGTATAGAATTCCCTAACGTCAATGTATTACCTCTGGATTAAGGGTGAATTCCTTTCATGACAATTATAACACATTTAGTAATAAATGTGTTTAGGATTAAACATCTTATTGGGTTACCTGGGGCTGAGAACTGGTCTGACCTTCGGAAGTTCAACCAGAACCTTTCATTTGCCACCCTGTGCCTTTTTATTTATTCTTCTATTTATGTCAAATGTGGAGAGATTTTTTTCAGCACAGACCAAAAAAAAAAAAATACTCTGAATGAATCCGTGTTATTTATTTGGTTTGGAGCCCTGAACCTTTAGCAGTGAAAAATCACCCGCCGTATCACTAATTCCGTCTCCTCTGGCCGTCTGTGGAATTAAAAGACCCCTGGAAGAAAGGCTGAACAGAACCAGCCTGTGTGCTCTGCCCTCCCGAACATCAAGTATTTCAGCAGCCATGTGCAAAACCCCTATTTTTGCAACAGACTGCTGCCTTCTTCTGATGGAGTGGCCTGGATCTGATGTGGCCCCTTGGCCCATTCAGAAAAATCTTTTCCTCTTCACCTATGACTGGGCGATCATTCTCAGTCCACTCAATGCGAAACCTGCTGAATCTCTGGGAAACATCCATAAAAGAATATCCATACCTACTTTTGTATTTATTTTTAGCAGTCTTACGTGTGGAAACCTCTGTTAGGCAGTGTCAGGAAGCAGGGCACCAATCGACGGGGGGAATAAAGAAGAGTTAATATTACAACGATCTTTACACAGTGGAAACAAATAACACTAGTCATCCTCAAACAGCAATGAAAATTGCCCCCGTATTGACAGAGGCTTTAATTAAAGCCAAGGGGGACACAAGGGGACAACAACATCACCTGATTCATGAATGTAACATCCAAGATTCATTTGTGGCCTCATTTTGATGGTATGATTACCTTTCACCAACGGCGTATCTTCATATGGAGATCTAATGGTGAGTTTAGAGGATTTTGAAGAAGACTTTTATATGTTCAGCCCTCTAAGGTCTAAAAGGGGAAATGACAGAAACAATGTATTTGTAACTCTACACAGCCTTAACTACTAACCAGACAATAAGCTAGCTTGGCAAACTAGCTAACGTTATACAAGGCGAGGTTCCTATTTGTATAGCCGATCCATTGTGTAACTATAATCAAGCAAGCAAATGCTTTTTCTATGTGTCGAAGCCTAGTGGCAGAAGACAGGGAAAGTTCCTAGGTTTAGCCTCAGGAGCTAACTAGATAAAAGCTGAATATACTCAGCACGAATGTACCGACAATAGCAAACTATTTGGAAGATACTCCATTTCAAATAATACCTTTCCCTTATACTGTTTATAGTACAATTAGCATTTTTCTGCTTTTGTTTGGTGGACGTCTTACAAATCGCTCTTTGAACAGCACAAAAATCCCTGGTAAAGAGAGAGAGAGTTGGTGTTTATGATAGGACATGGTGGTAGAGACGAGAGAGACAAGTTGTGTGAAGGATAAGTGGAGGTGGTAGAGACAGACAGAGAGACAGAAGGAGAAACTGAGAGAGAGAGACAGAGAGAGACAGAGAGAGAGAGAGAGAGAGAGGGAGAGAGAGAGAGAGAGAAAGGGAGAAACAGAGAAGGTGGAGAAGGGTAGTGTGAAGGATAAGTAATGGTGACTCATGAATGAGTACACATTGTTAGTTCAGTGAAAATCCTCACAGGTTCCTGAAGAAAAAAAAACGTATTACGTGACACCAGGATGCAAGACAGCTCCTTAGAACAGGATCACCCAACCCTCCCTGCAGCCCTCAGACAGCAAGCGCTGGCCTTTCTGCCTCTACTGACAGCAGAGGGATTCCCCCTTGCCTGGACCCAGTCTTTAAAAAGTAATCTATCTGGATTTCACCTATCGGATAATATTTTAATGAATAATTTTATTCCTCCAAAGGATAAATAGAACGTGAGTCCAAATTCAAGTCAATAATGAGTTGTTCATTGGATTGACTATACGTCTATTCACTCAGTCCATTGCTATAGGCAAAGTCCAGAAAGAAAAGTTTGAAAGGCTCTTGTGAACAGATAACATAGGTAGACTGTATATAGCACAGTAGATCTGTCATGATGCAACTGGAGGTGTGTAGGGCCGGACCTGATGATTTGGAGGCCCTAGGCAGATGTCTGTCTGATATCCACGCCCCCCACAACCCACTTATTGTTTGAGGTTCAACTGTTGGTGAGGCTAGGTTGTGAGCTGTTTAAGGACACTACCTGCATTGTGAATAACGGTTTGTCTGAATGCAGCTCTATGACCGCTGTGAGAGTGATCAAGACAATGGTAGTATTATTTTTCACGAACTGCAACATGCTTCCAAACAATTTGTTCTCCAGCAGCGTTGTATGTTTCCATTTCAATACAAGGCTGTCTTTCAGTCAATTCAATTGTCAATGAATTGTATTTATTCTGGCACCACGTGATCACTTATCAGTTCTTTATTTTTTACTTTATTTTTTCAGTATTAGTTGTTTTATTCATAGAGAGAAAATGGGAAAGAGAGAGAGAGTGTGCTGAATTATCAGTTGGCAGGAATCAAACCCATACTGCAGTGGTATATGTGCATTGGCGACTGTAGAATTCAGCGGAAGATTTCGGGGGCATTGAGCGAATAAATACTTTACTTTTATTTTATTATTATTAGCATTAGTAACAACAATACAGAGTTCACAAGGCTTGGGGTGATGCGAGGCCTGAGGTCATTTTCTCTTCCGTCTGATAAGTCCACCACTGGATGTGTGAGATGAAGCATCAGCGTAAGTGCTTTGGTCAAATCAAGACGTCGCCGCTTTTGGGAAGAAGATGGTACATTTAGCTCATATGTAATTTACACTGCAACATTGAGAATGATGGCTACCAACAAGGTAATATTTGCAAGGATAACTATTCTTGTAGAATAAGCGACATTGCACTTAATAAATGTCATGCTAGGATTATTTTCCAAGTGAGTCCAGCGTTGTTCGTTCACGCGAACAACGCTGATGCTTCATCTACTAATGTTTCAATGGTCAGTTATGCGTATTGTTTCTAGTCTAGCTGTGGTACTGGATGTTTTGTGTGACGCTTGAAAGTCCTGAGACGCGTGTCTTTTACCATAATTTTGAATTGTCTCATTCGTTTGGGGAGATACATATTTTTATAAATGTTTATCCAAGAAAACACAGATGTTTTTGGTTCTTTCCGACAATGCTGCAAGTCATGGGTAACAGGGTTGATGACTCAGCCTATTCTGTTTTCCACAACAAAACACCAAAAAATTACTGAAAAAGTATAAAACCAGCTCACATGCTTTTATGTTAGGGGTTGACCATAAGATGGTAAATGTTTTTAAAAAAAATTAGTGTATATATAATTTAAAAAAGGACATATAACAAAGTATAACAATCAAAAAAGGGACTTTTTTTTTTTTACCTAAATCACTGATAAACAATAAATTATATTTGCCAGAAATGACTTTGCAAAGCAGCACGCAATCTATGGCTTTACAAGGACAATTAAAACTCGGAGAAATGTTGAAGTCGTGGAAGGTGCACAGAGAGACATTTCATTATGCTGAATATTGCCACTTAAGCAGATGTTTATTCTTATTGAAAATCTGTTCTCTGCAGTGTATGGAAGGGCCGTTGTAATTCTACATGTGCACATTTTCTATTTAAAATATAAAAAACACCCATTTCATGGAACAGCCCATATGCTGATTCCCTCTGAATCTGAGCGTCCTTGTTGATCTAATCTTTATTTAACATTTACCGCAAGTCTTTGAATAAGGTACACAGCTCGTTTACAGGAAACATACAGCGTACCATCACAACCAGCTCCCTCCTGCCTCCAAACCCTTTTCCAAACCATTTAGAGACTCATTTAAAAAAATCCTTCTCCATGGCAACCCCAGCAGCTAAAAAATGGTCAGCGGTGAAAAAGAAGGTGTTCTAAATATAAACCGGTAAAAAGGTAGCTTTGTAAACCGAGGTGGTTTGAGAGAGTGAAAGTGAGAGTCAGAGAAGTTCTCCCTGCGGCCTAACTGCTAGCAAGGAGCCAGGGGCCGAATTTTTTTGCTGGCTATGAAAGGATTGATTGTCCCCGGTCCCACGGAGCCAGGAAAGTTCCCCCAGCAGCGGTTAGGGTCCTATGTGCCAGAAAAGCAGAGAGAGAGGACACAGAGACTCAGCGCTAGTTATGTCAGATAACTTTCAAGCAAAAGACCTTTTGAGGTGTTTATAAATACCTGATGCAAAGTGAGCAGCACATTTAAATGAGAGTGTTCAGACCGTCTAAATAAAAAAGACTCCATCTGTTTATTTTGACAGAGAGGAGTGAGAGGGCGTGGGTTTGAGAAGGAGAGAAAAGAAGAAAAGAGATGTTTCAGGGCTAGACATTCCGTTTCTTAGAAAAGAACGTTCCATTGACAGTGTCTGTTAAGCTTGACAACATGGCGGACATATTTTCAGGCACTTAGATGAGTAATAATGCAAATGTAGGACCCTGAGGAAAAATGGAGGATCTCAGTAAAATAAAGTCCTGGGGCCCCTCCCTATCAATTTGGTACAGTGAAATTTACTCATCAGTTTAACCAGTTGTTGTTGAATGTGATGCTAACAAGACAAAGTGGGTCAGGTTTGTACATTTCATCATGAACTGAAGGTACTGTCAGCCATTTCGTATGATTTGTAAGAAATCCAATTTGTTACATATCAAATTAATTGGATATGTTCAAAGTCCCGTCATTTAACTTTTAAGGTTTATAAGCCAGTTCAGTGAAAATTTGACCAAAAAAATTACATGTTAAGAGAAAAATAAAAGGGAATCATAGCAGGTCCAAAAACTGAACGTTATTGAAATGGATTCAGCTGTGACCCTAAAAATATTTTTTGGTCTTGCGGAACAGGTGCTCAAAACGTATCTCTCCGACGCATGATGTTGTTGATGTGAGAATAGACTTGTTCCACGTGTCTTGTGGAGGGACCCTGGTTCACCCGTGGTGCGTGAGACGTTATGAGCTTTCGTGAAGCCTTGTTTGTCGGAGCGCCGTCAACTCGGGGACCTGTGCACATAGGTCTCATTCATTCCTTTGCGGCCCAGCTCTCTCGCCTGCTTTTTTCGTCCCCCCTCCCCCAACCACTGGCGTTAATGGTGAGCCGAAGCTGAGGGAAGAGATGTGCAGGATGGGACGAGACAGAGGGGCTGTCTGATGGATGTACTGGTGACAAACACAGTTATGGTACCCAACACACACGGGTGCTGTTCTGTTCCCTCTGTATCCTTCCCTTTCAAAGGCAATAATATATATATATATATAATTGTATATATAACTGTATATATATATATATATATTAAAAAAAAAATATATATATATATATATATATACATACATACATATATAAATATATATATATATATATATATATATATAAACCTTTTCCAAAAAAGTTATTACAAAGACAACATATCAAATGTTGAAACTGAGAAATGTTATTGTTTTTGGAAACAATAAAATTGTTTTTGTGAATTTTATGCCAGCAACATGTGTCAAAAAGGGTGGAACAAGGACATCTTTACCACTGTGTTTCATCACATCTTCTATTAATAATACTCTGTAAGCATTTGGGAATTGATGAGACCAATCGCTATAGTTGTGAAAGTGGATTGTTGTCCCATTCTTGCTTGATATAGGATTGCAGCTGTTCAACAGTTTGGGGTCTCCTTTGTCGTATTTGTCATTAATGCGCCAAATGTTTTCAATAGGGGACAGGTCTGAACTGCAGGCAGGCCAGTTTAGCACCCAGACTCTTTTACTACAGAGCCATGCTGTTGTGATACATGCAGAATGTGCTTTGGCATTGTCTTGCTGATATATGCAAGGCCTTCCCTGAAAAAGACATTGTCTGGATGGCAGCATATGTTGCTCCCAAACGTATTTAAATTGTTCAGCATTTTATGGAGCCTTCACAGAAGTGCAAGGCGCCCATGCCATATGCACAAATGCACCCCCATACCATCACAAATGCTGGCTTTTGATCTGTGCGCTGATAACAAGCTGAATGGTCCCTCTCCTCTTTAATCCAGAGGACGCAGCATCCATGATTCCTGAAAAGAATCTCAAATTTTGATTAATCAGACCACAGGACAGTTTTCTACTTCGCCTGAGTGACACCTCAGGGCCAGAAGATCACAGCCATCCAATATTGGTTTTCATCCTTCTCCGTTACGTACAGGGTTTACTCCAGATTCTCTGAATCATTTAATGATGTTATGTTTTTTGTTGTGATACATTATTCTTGAATTGTGGCACTATTTGCCTGCACAGTCCTTCACAGAGTAATGAACACTTCCCCATCCTCACTTCTGACAGACCCATCATCTCTGGAATGATCTTTTAATACCCAATCATTTTACTGTCCTGTTGCCAATTGATCTAATTAATTGTGTGATATTCCACCAGGTTTTTTTTACCATTACACAATGTTTCCAGTCTTTTGGTGCCTCTATCCCAGCTTTTTTGAAATGTGTTGCTGGCGTTCAATTCAAAGTGAGCATGTATTTCTCAGTTTCAACATTTGATAAGTTGTCTTGGTACTATTTTCTGTTGAATATAGGGTTTAAATGATTTGCACATCATTGCATTCTGTTTTTCTTGACATTTTACACAGCATCCCAACTTTTTGGAAACGGGGTTATAGGTATGTATATATATATATCCCATGTACTATACGGTCTGTATGTTAGGACAGTATATTTGGGTAAATATGTAAGTGAGAGAGAGACAGGATAGAGACAGCCAGACACAGAGAATCGTGCCTTGATATGTGTGACTATTAGAAAATAAAGACCCACCAAGAACTTGAGATCAAATCAAACATAACATGGATAAGCTCCCGTACATTGCAATGCCCGCTAACAGCACATACTAAAATTGGAGCTATGCAGAGACAATTAGCACGGCCCTATTGTACACCGAACAAGTATTCCTTTCTTAATAATCCCTTGTCATTTATACTTCTATTTTGCACATTGTTACTACACTGTACATATATACTAATATAACATACCGCTACATAGCTAATAATAAAACTAATAATAATACATTGAAATTACATTCTTTTAAAATTTGCATGCAATGTTTACTTTGTAATTTATTGTATATTTCTTGTTTTTTAAAATGTTTTAGGAATATAAACAAACGTTTCCTCTTGAAGTATGATAGCGAGGGAGAAAAACAAATAGAGACACATAGAGAAAGACACAGAGGGAGAATCAGACAGAGAGAGAGTGACAGAAAGAGAAAGACACTCAAAGAGAGAGAGAGAGAGAGAGAGAGAGAGAAAGAGGAGTGTAGTAGTGTCTGTCTGTCTACGTTGGCCCAATGAGAAAAAGACTAAATGATTGTATGTCTAGGGGAGTATGATATGTATGCTGGCTTCCAGGGGAGTAGTGTCCTGTGCTTGTCCGGTGAATGATGTGACTGTTGCTGGCAGATCTTGCTCCCGCCAGGGTGTTGTTTTTAGCCCCTCGCACCGGTAACCAGAGAGGTGGGCGGCCCGCGGGTAATCTGGCCCAGCTGGGCTCCTGTCGTTGCTAATTGGTGCAAACGAGGAGGACCTGTGATTGCGTGGCCATGAAAACAAACCCCCCCACCAGTAACAGGCGGGTGGCAGGGTGGAGACCCCGGGACACAGGGGCTGCTTCCAGCAAACTGTGACCTCTTACACAGCCAAGGTTCAAAGGTGGAGGGGGGTGACCTGGGACTACACAGGGGGCTGACATGGACAGGTACACAGACAAGGCTTTGAACCAATGGACAGTTACTATGCTTCTAGGTCTGACCTCATGCTATGGCCAGAACTGACACCTAAGGTGACATGTTTACAATCATATAATAAGAGTATATAATACAATATAATCATATAATAATAATCATATAATAAGAGTGGTAGATGAAGGATCAAGGTTTTCAAGTAGATGTTTGCCAGGTAAATGATGATGATAGTGATAATGATGATGATGGTGGTGATGATGATGATGGTGGTGAAGACGGTGATGATGTTCAGAGTGATTGTAATGACTGAATACAACGAGTGTTATTAATAAATCCAGTGTAATTAAAAAAAGTCAATTCAGAAGGAACATTTGACAAGGTTATATAAACACCTGGCAGAACAGCTGATAGAGCTACAGTATTTATCCATTTGTACAGCTGAATACGCACTGAGGTCATTAACTTGAAGTGTCCGTCTCAAGTTCTCACACTCCTGTGACAACCTAAAACCTTCTGCTCAAAAAGCCCAGGTCTGTTGAAATGGCCGTATTGCTTCTTTACAATGGGTCAGGGAAACTAGAATCACACATGGGACAGTACAGAGAAAAGCTTATCTGACTGATCTGAGTAATGAAGTCACAAGGCATAACGGTAATGGGGTGGGGCTTACATGTCACTCAACCACCTGTGATGAAAAGGACTGATAAGTGCTGATAATGACTGCTTGGCATCAGTTGCATTGGGTGTGTCAAGATTCTAGGAGTCCCTGTTGGAAAACTTACTTTATATCCGTAATCTACCAGTGATCTGTAGTTATTAGATCACAGGGGACCGTTGGAGGACCTCTCCATGTCACCATCTAGATTGCATCAGATCTATATGTGGCTTAAGGCTAGATCCTTGCTAGAAATGAAATGCCAGAAATAAACGCACACATTAAAGGGTCCTCATAAGGTGTTGGGCACCACAAGCTGCCAGAACACATTTGATGAGACTTTGGCATGGAGTTTAAGTGTGTGCAAATCTATTTCGATTATTTTGTGTTTTATTTATTTTTTATTGTTGATAGTAGATAGTTTCAGGGATCCCTCAGTATCATATTAAACTGAGATCTGGTGACTAAGACAGCCATGATATATCCTGGAAAAAATAAGAAGTTGAGCAGTCTGTCACTGAAGCGGCTGCCAAACCAGCCGCAACAGTCTTTCAGAGTGACTCAGATCTCTTTTGGCCATGTTGGCTGAAACAACAAGTGTACAAAATAATAATTATAAGGATGATTATTTGCTTTTAATAAAATATACATAATGATGGGGCCCATTTGAGGCCATGCTGATTCTCAGAAGGCCTGGTATTCCTTGTTTGAGCGGATACCTTGCTGTGACCCATCATCCATTCAAACCCATCCATTCTAGAAGAGTGATAGTTCACCTTCCCGCTGCTGAAGCTGCCCATAGATAAGGCAGGTGCCAGGCTACCGGGTCATACTCCTCTGGCCTTTCAGGACCTCCACTGACAAAAGGTCCCCTCACGCCGGCAGCGGTAGAGGTGGCTTCACCCGGGGGAGTGTGATGAACACCTCTGGAATGTCTACCACCATCTGGGGTCCATGTGGATGAGGTGGCAGGCCCCGGGGCCGGCAGGAGCAGGGGAAGAGCGTGTCAACCTCGGCTAGACCTTAACACAACACGGCCAGGTCTGACAGCCACTGTCCACGGCACCGTAAATCACATGCCCCACCGTAGCACTCCGTCTGTCCGGCCCACCAGCCAGACACCACTCTGTCTGGACTCGGAGAGCGGAGTGTGTTTGGAAAGGAACAAATAAGCATTCCTCCATCTGACAGAATGTCCCGGTCTAATAGGTACATTTGGCTGACTTACTGCTGGCACCAAGGACAAGTAAGGATGAATGGATACGTGAATTAAAAAACGGTATCAGGCAGAGGAAAACTGGCCCTGGCGACGCAATGTGACAGCTGGACATAAGCCAGGAGAGAAAAGTAGGCGTGCTGAAGTTCACGCACGCCGAGTTCAAAGCCAGCGCTGTGACTGCGACACCTGTCCCGCTTTGGGACAATTCTCTGCCTGTCTGTCGGCTCAACAATCAGTCTGTGCTCAATGCACCGGCTGCATGTTGTCCTGTCTCACGGGACTATTTAATCAGGCCCATTCCATGCCTCTTTCCCTCCCGGCCCTGCTTTATCAGAGGCCACTTTAACAACACCCACGACCCGAGGTGCAAAGTCCAGCCGTTTATCTCTGCCTCTGTCTCTCTGTGAGTGCGCCCGTTGGCCAGCTTTTCCACACAGTCCCCACAGCGCAACATGCGACAGGCTGGAGAGTGCAGGAGCAGGATATGAATGAGAATGGCGACAACAGGCGTAGTCTGAAATGAAATATACTGACCTGTGTCCCCTTACCACTGAAGGCATGAACACAATGGCAGATTTACACCATCGCAAGGTGTTTTTGTAGTTGAATACCTAATGTAATTATAAAAGGAGTTTTTATAAAAGTGTGTTATTAATGTACCGGGCAACAGGTAATATATCTGTAAAAAAAAAAAGGAAAAAAATGCAATATTGCGATTTTATATTTCACAGGGTTTGAAATTGTAATATTTCGGTTACAGTTTGTTCTAAGGAGCAGAGACGTTAAAAAGTGGAGTCATCCCACTTGTTCAACAAGCCCTTTATTATTCCACAAATTTTTTCCTTTTTCCTCCAACAATCCATCATAAGACTTGAGAATATAGCCTGAAGGCTAAACTGTAAGCCTCACCTTTCTCTGACAGCTTGGGAAATGTCAACACACCATTCAACAGGATGCAGAAATGCATCCAGGATGCGGCTCTCATTTGCATTAGTACATCTTGAAGGGATGAACCAGGAACCACCCTTCCTTCTAGATTTATCTGTCACATCTACATACGACAAAAAAAAAACACTGCCAAGTTATTGGGATCCAATATCAACCATCTGCTGTGAGTGCTTTTGACTTTCTAATTTATGAGTGGCGGCTGACAAGCCAGGGAATCCAAAGTGCACTAAGCAATGACACATCTGAACAGGGAAAATAATGGTTTATTAGAGACAGGTTCTGGACTAACAATAAATATTTCCTATCAGTGTCTGTGTCATATCTCCAGCCACTTGCCCTAAAAGTCAGCAAGCTCACTCGAAGCCATTATTCCCTTTTTCTTTTTGTCAGCCTTCAGAATATTAGAAAGCGTCCATTTATATTTTTCATCTTTGACCGGAGCACAAATTACCTGTTTCGGCACATCAGGTGAAATCTTAAACAGAATAAACTTATGTGGTTTCCCTTTAGAAGGACATTTTGAGGAATGAACTATCAATCTAGCTTATTATTCCTGTTTCCTCTCCATTTTATCAATGTGAATGTCATAGTTAGGCATGAAGCAATGTTTAATTAACATTTTCATCTCATCGCGTTTTTCTCCCATGAGCACTTATTCTGATTCTATTCAAATTTAAGTTTTCAAAAGAGCTCAGTAGTGTTTGAAAGTAGTTGGTGTTGTACACCAGCGTTCACACAAAAAAAATCATTAGATAATATGTGTTTTGCAGACAGGGAACGTCCATGGCAACCCGATAACCACCATCAAAACTAATACATCAGGGTGACATTTTGTCTGGGGTTAGTCATACCTGGGCAGTGTTCTGTCCCTGGTTCCCAATGCACCTTTGTGTAGCTGTGGATACCATATCAGCTAAATGGTGGCCTATCTTATCCAATCCACTGCACTAACGGGACCATTGTGTGGAAGGCGACAAACAGGCGTAGATTTCTGTTAAAATATTCAGCCCAGAGTACAGTTCAGTGTGTTTGTGTGTGTGTGTGTGTGTCTGTGTGAGAGAGAGAGTTTGTGAGATCTATGGTAGGCTTCAAAAGCTCCTTCAGCGATACGTGACACTGGAGAATGGTTTTGCACCCTTACGTGACAACTCTGAAAACACAGAGCAGTGTTGAGCAAGAGGGATGTGGAGGGCAGTCCTCCGGTCAGTGGAATGCCGGTGTCTACCGAAACCCAACATAAAGCAGCTCCCCTCTTCGTGAATGACTCCTTGTAAAAGCCAAGTCAATACCATCGGGCTAGAACCTCCATGAATGATACACAATGACAGAGTTCTGCTGAATGAAAAAGAGAGTGATTGCTGTTTTTATATTTATTTACAAAAGGCTGTATTATAGAGTCAATAATTATCCCCTGAAGCAACGCTCTTTCAAAGTGAAGTGTTCCTTTAATAAACTGTACTTGTGATGGTGTATCATCTTGACTTCATTTCAATTCAAACTTTTTTTTAAGTTGTCTGACTGCAGTGTATTTACATAGCCAAATTCAAAAGTAATGTATTGTAAAACACTGTCACAAAATAAATGCAGCCAACATGTATTTTTTGATTTTCAGAATGATATTGTTTTGTAAAGTCACCCAACTGTCATTGAAACGCTCTATTGTAAGAGGATTCACAGGGCATCACTAGGCATCTGGAAGTGTCTCGGCTCCAGTTCATGGAGGGGTCAGAGGTCAAGCGTGAGTGGACACTTTTTAGTCTAACCCACACAAAATGACACACAAGAGTAATTTGGTGGAAAACTGTTTCAACAACCATACTGCATACTGTTCTGCTTGAGCTGTCCATCTTGTAGGATAAGATCAATCCCTGAGCCGGTGATCAAATACATATTTAAACAAAAGGGAAAGGATTTGGTAGATTTTGGATTCTTCTGAGACTTATTTGAAATGAGAACTAATTATATAAAGGATTTGATTAATTAACATGTATGCATACAATTCACCTAAATTCACATATACTTTTAATATATTTCTATGTATTTCCAAGGAATTGACAGCCGTCATGTTTAGCCCCAAAGTTTTTTTTGCTTTTTAATAAGAAAAAACATGAATAATTCAAATCACAACATTCAAACCATAAGCAACAACCTTAAAATAGAATATACAGTATATATATATATATTAACACACTTTTCCAAGTCTGAAAAGCAACATAGTTTAAATAACATGTCTTTTAAAACTAAAATACAAGAAAATAAGAACAGTATTTCTGACCTGAAACTCTGAAAAAGTGTTCCTTCTGTGAATATTCAGTTATTGGTTCTGCTGTGTCAAAACAACTTCAAAGGCACTTCTGTGGCTTGCAACATAAAGCTCAATGTTGCGTATAGACATTGTTACAGTGATCCAATTCTAGTTTGCCATTTGCAGTAAAAAAAGGTCATTACAAAGTATTGTCGTAACACACACTATTTGGGCCACCCCAGCTGTGCAAAATGGTGGGAACTCTAGTGCAAACTACTGTATGTAAATGGTCCTCTTAGTGCATTTCCATTCCATTCCTATCTTAGTAACTGACATGCCATAGACCCCCCTCCCCCCGAACTTTGGCGTGTTTTAAAATATGATATGAAGCAATTCCAAAACATCTTATTCGGATTATTAATAATAAAAGGGCCTTCTGAAAAAACATGTTTTAAAACAAACAAACCTGAAACAAGGTTTACCACAGTTTCCTTTCTATTTAAAAGACTTAGTTTAAATGGATTCCTGCTAAAAATTATATAAGATATGGCTCTCATATAAATAAAAAAACAGCCTTCCACCATTTGTTTATGGATGTATATTTGAACAGATGAAAACAGCTTAAAGATTGGAACACAGCATCATGTGGTGAAACATAACAAGAGTTCCCTGTAATGCAGTAACCTGAACCTCTTCTCACTCCCCACAATCTCTCAAATTGTCACATTTGTTTTGTAACTTGTCAATACGACACTGTACAAGATATATTAAATGTATTCCCTTCATAAATAAATCCACATCGCCTTTCCCCTGCTCCGTCTATTTACAATCTGTACAACCCAAAAAGCTCTGCTGGCGTCAACAAACCAAAACCCAGTTTGAAGTAATCTAAAAACTCATATGAGATTAATGGCGAAGGATGGACGTTACTTCTATGTGAATTTCTGAACATTTCAGTTGAACGTCCTTTTGGTTCGCGGTTGCCTCTGTATAGTGTTGGGTTTTATCTTTGTCTTCCACCTCATGTAACCACAGGCTTTCCCAGACCAACTGTGTATTCAGCACTGCTTAGTGTTATTTGGTCCCTTGCGGGCAGCCATTTTACATTTTGGGATGTCAAGACTGCTACAAGTCCTTGTCAGGACCGCTGGGCTGTGGTCCAGATGGCCTCCATGTTAGGAGGCGTTGAGGACCGATCGGCTGTAGAGGGTTTGATAGTAGGCCCCAGAGTCCATCGCAGAGGGTCCCGCACCGTCGTAAATCTGTTTGGCTGCCACCGGAGAGGAGGTGGCGTAACCATTGTAGGCCATCACCTGGTCCTGGTAGGACTTCAGGTCCATCTTCTGCTCGTTGGACATGAGGTTGGTGATGGAGAAGGGGTGATTAAAATTGTAGTGGGGATCCATAGACTTGAGCGCGTCATTCTGAAGGTCCAGATGGTGCATGGTGCCAGGCAGGAGGTGGGTGCCGCCTCCCATGGCCTGGGAGTGCAGGAGAGGGGAGGAGGAGGAGATGGAGGAGGGCACAGAGGAGGGGATGGCCACGGGGCTGCTCTGGATGTGGGACTGGGGCTGTGAGGGGCAATCCAGCTGGACCATGCTCCTCTGCTGCTCCTCCGTTGACGACCCAGGGTGGGAGTTGTCAGAGTGTGCAGAGTCGGCGCCCTCCGAGCCCCCCGCTGGGCTGTGCTCTTCCATCAGGCCGTCCCCATGGCCTCCCTTCGCTGAGCCTCCCTCCTGGGACTTCCCAGCCTTCTTCCCAGCCTTCTCTTGGTCGATCTTGAAGCGCTTCTGGCGGCGCAGGTAGCAGCCGTTCTCAAACATGTTGCCTGAGTTAGGGTGCAGGGCCCAGTAGGAACCCTTGCCGGGCTTGTCGGGCGAGCGGGCCACCTTGACGAAGCAGTCGTTGAAGGAGAGCGAGTGGCGGATGGAGTTCTGCCAGCGCTGCTGGTTCTCGCGGTAGTAAGGGAACAGGTCCATGATCCACTGGTAGATCTCATTTAGGGTGAGCATCTTGCTACCAGACTGCTGGATCGCCATGGTGATGAGGGAGATGTAGGAGTACGGGGGCTTGGCGTGAGTCAGCGAGCGACGGTAGGGCTTGGGCACCTCCTTGGCCCGGTTGAGAGAGGTGGGAGAGGGGTAACTCAGCTGACTCATTGGTTGGCCCATGTTCTGGTAGTGGGAGAGCGAGCCCAAGGAAGAGGCCGGGGAGCCCAGCTGAGAGAGAGGGTTAGGGTTGAGAGAAGATGTCACCGGGGACAGGCTCATGTGGTTAGCCCCTCCGCCCATGGAAGCTAATTGACTGTTGAGCCCCGAGCTACCGTAGCCCATGTTCATGGTGGCTGCGGAACCAGCTGGGTTCAGATTGATATAGCTGTTGATGGTACTCATTGAGCTCATTGAGTTCATAACACTGGGCGAAGAATACATCTGAAAACAAAACGGAAATTAGTTGATTGAGTAATTTAAGAAACATACAGGTTCAGGATTAGACAATAATGTCATTTCAGTGTTTTTTTCCAAAGCCTTTAAAAGTAGAAAACGTCAATTGACAATGACACCATTGGTGCAAAAGATAAATGGAATTTACATAGGGTTGTTAAACTTCTCAATTCGCGTCATGGAGTCGTTCCCTTTGATTCAGCACTTCACTCTAATACGCTACTCAACCTAAGCGAATAAAATAAAAGAAAAACTTTTCTGATCTATAGACTAGCCTACGAGTGGAATAAAAATCTTCTAAAAATTACCCCAAAGCCGTGAACTACACAATCATTCAAGAAGCCAATTATTATATTACCCAAGTAGTCTATATATTTAGTTTAGAGCACATTTAGTTGATTCAATAAATATATTTTTTCATGTTCGTTTAAACCCAAAATTCTTCTGTAGGCCTTTAGCTCAATTTAGCTTTCTGATGAAGCATATGTTAATCAAATACCTGCTAATTTAATTTAATTAAAGCATATTTAATGCTTTATCATTAATATAATTTGCATTTTTAAAAGCTTGTATTTATATGCAATTAAATATATGCTAATCATCCAAGACTATGTAATTAATAAAATTAGTAGACATTAGGCTCAATTAAAATAAATACAAATGAATTCATTTTAGGACATATAAACAGGCTATTACATAAATATCTCAAAAAATCGACAGAATCCGTCTAATTATTAATTCAGTATTATATGTATAATTGTAAAATTCAATCTTCATCAAAGAAAATATGTTGCAACCACATGTCTAGAGTGAAAATATAGCAAAACAACCCAACGTGCGTTAAAACGCTGAATTTTCATTCAACAGCTTAGTATTTAGGACACTAAAATAAACAAAAAAATATATCCATCATTAACGCACACCTCACAAAGTGCAAATGTTAAACTTATAAAAAGTGATATTTACCTCACTGGCTTCGCTGTAGAAGGCATTCCACTCTGGCAGTTCATGTGACTCCATCTTCACTGAGCTCAACATCCCAAATACAACTTTTTAGAGTAAGAAAATATATTTCAGCAAGTTAAAAACAAATCCTTAGTTTAGTTTAGTTTATGACAGTTGAGCGTCGGCTGAAATTTCTGGACTCCAGCAAGAGTAGGAAAATAAAATAAAAATCCAAGATAACAGGAGTTCCACTGACAAGAAAACAAGAATAGAAAATAAAGAACTGAAAAAAAGAAACAAAGCTTCCACGAGCGACGAGTGTCTTCAGTGAAATGTCAATATTTATTTGTCGATTTATCAATCATCCATCGTTTCATAATCAGGAGTAACACCTTATTTATCTTAAGCAGACTTGCTCTTTAGGGAACGCTAGATCCGTATGAAGTCCGCTGAATGTAACCTCGCGCCCGGGTCCTTGTGAGTAAGTGTGGTATGGGCAAGTACAGTATAAGTTGGACGTTCCTTCTTAAAAACGCAGGTAAGGTACCGCCCCATCAGTCATTTGAATATTGTCCTAGGACTCAGGAAGAGGTCGTTAAAAAGACCTCTCTTGCCCCCTGGCGAGGCTGTATATTGGGCCCGGGACAGACACATCCATCTCAATTGCTGTGTCCTCGCTTCTTATTGTCTGCAAACTGCTACTTAACCGTCTCTAGATGCAGACTTGGAACCGGGGTTGTATAGGCTTTTAAATAACCTACTTCTCGTTTGATTATTAGGTGCCATAATTAAAACCTAACATGCTTCCATCCAAAGTGTGTGGACCAAAATAGGAATATATGAAGTAGTTCCAAATTGATTCGTCTACCAGTTGACTTTTGTCAAACTGGTTATCAGCCTGTAACTCAATGGGAATTAAAGGCCTTTTGTTGCCTCGCTTTTTAATTCACTCCACCAAGGAAAATATCTGCCAAAATATATATGTCGAGATGTGAAATAAAGATGACGACTCAATGGTTAAAATGGGGCTTGATGAAGACTTGATGTGGTCAGGGGTATAACCTTGTCAGGGGTTAAACTCATCAGTGGGAGGTCTGATAGGGGGGCGCAGAGGTGAGTGACTGTGGTGAGAGCTGTTAATTCCCCCGGCTATCACTTCTCTGGAGCTCTAACGGCTGATTAATCGCAGGACCACTTCTCATGAACACTTCCCAACTAACCTCTATAGGCCTCTTCCTCTTCCAAAATAGACTTATAGTAGTAATCTAAGTAAATATCAAATTGAACTAAACAATAACGAGCAATGATATGATTTTGCGCAATATATAGGTTGGTTTCTTTGCTAAAATTAAGTGATACATGTACTAGCAAAGCGACATAATAATAAAGAAGAAAAAAACTATAAATAATGTAATCCGATGCGTAATGTATCCGTGGTCTGATTCTTCTGTTCAGAATACACATCTTGTTGTTAAGCGCAGACAGCAAAATCTGAATATCAATGCATTTCCTAATTGTCGCTGAATGGGGTTGTAATTGATGCGCGTGCAGGTGGTCAACAGGATTAGATGAGAAAAGCTCTAGGAAATACGCAGTTCGGAGATGTCGCGTTAAGCGCTACATGCAGAAATAAAATATACGCCTATGTACAGCCGGTTACTAAGGATTTAAAATAAATTCACCCAAAGCAACGTAATTCGCCTAATCAATAGTTTCAATACAACTTTCGATTTTCTAGGGTCATTTTTATTTTCATTTCATAACATCATGAGCGCAGGAAGACATTACCTCAGTATTAAACCAATAGGTCTTAACATTTCTAACGATTTGCGATTTTGCAAACGCTGTCACGTCGATTAACACGTTCAACAGGTTAACACATTGCAGCCTGTAATGACGGTAATTAAGCTTTCTAAAACAATGCTCTCCAAACCAAGTATATCATAGACATGTTTAAAGTAGGACATAGGCCTGTACGTAGGCCTATACTATGAGTAAGCTACTGCGTTGATAAATGAACTATAGCCTATTGATATATTTAATGGAACGGCTTCCCAATCACAAATGGAAACGTACTGTCTTAAATCGAATAACATCTAAACACCGAGGGCTGTTTCGAAAGATATAGATTTCCCGTCCAGAAATGGTTAGTATAAAGTACCTTGTGTATTGTGTGTGACATGAAGAGCTTCTTAAGCATTAATCTCTAGCCTTATATTCCAAAAACACATCC
>JACXGI010009336.1:19473-30792 GCA_016801175.1 Esox masquinongy
ACACACACACACACACACACACACACACACACACACACACACACACACACACACACAAAAACGCGCACTTACAACATTTGACGAAAAAAATCGATTCCAGTTGGTCAGTGGTGAAGGACTACACCGTCAAAGTGCGCCATCAACTGCAGAAAAAGTTAATTGCAACACAGAACAAAACGCTGGAATATATATTTTTATTTCTATCAGTGGTATAAATGTTTTCCTTTAGTGAAATAAAAATTATTATGACATCAACATCAAATGAACAAAAAAAATAAAAGCATAGAGTTTAATATGAAAGACAAATAAATTGCATGAAAAATCAAAGAGAACAAATCCTACACCCAGCAGGTTGATTCCATTAAAAAAATAGGATAGTGGGAAAACAAGAAAAAACACAGTTAGAATACAAGCTTTAGGCTAATCTTAAACTGTGTTTAAGAGCAACTAAACAACTGGAGTCCATGACTGACAGAACCATCTGACTATTTTCCATGCTTTTGAGGCACTTCCATAAGCAGATGAGTGATTTTTGGAGATCTTACAGTTCTTACAGTTCATACAATGACACCCACGTGATCAGCATATTGTTCTCATTTAATTTTATATTAATGCATGCAAATGGCCAGGTATTGACAGACACCAACTTTGGAAACGGTTAGGGCCTGTTTCACAGACACAGATTAAGCCAAGTCTGGAACTAAAAAAAACAAAAAATCGAGTTCAATGGGGATCTCAATTTAGCTACATTTTTTTTGACCAGAACTAGGCTTTATCTTTGTCTACAAAACCTGCCCTTAATCAAATAAATACATTAAGGCAACAAATTTAGCAGGTTAATACAAACCTGACAAACAAGCATTTATGTACATGTATATATTATATTTCAACAATTGAAAGAGGCATATTCATTGGTAAAACCAGCGGAACAAAACAAATCGTAATACTTCTATGAAATACCCCAATTTCATTACGATCACATGCAACACAACTCTAGAATCAGCACTCATTATAGCAATAAAATATTGACTTCCTTAAAAAAGAACTCCTTAAATTTAACTTCTTGGCTAAGATGTAGCCTATACCACATTTTATTTTCAGCATTCTCTGCAATTTGAAAGGTTAACAAAAACTATAAATACCCTAACAAGAACCATTTACATCTATTTTTCCCCAGGCACTTTCAGAATATAGAAGCCGTTCAACACAAAAACAAAACTAATACAATACTGAAATACACATCCATTTTAGCATTATTTATCTTTGGATTTTATGCACGTAAATATAGGCTACAAGGTGGCAGCTACGTTGCACATAATGCTGGAATCAAATCTTTAGACTGCACATACTGCTCCAGAAAAAATTAAGAGACCACTGCACCTTTTTCTTTCCTTTCCAAAAAAGTTGAAAAGGAAAGTTTTGAGTGAGCAACAGAAGCGTTCAATTTACAGTGGTCTCTTAATTTTAACCCTTCTGTTCCTCACTCAAAACCTTCCTTTCCAACTATTTTGGAATGGAAAGAAAAAGGTGCTGTGGTCTCTTAATTTTAACCTGTCTGTTCCTCACTCAAAACCTTCCTTTCCAACTTTTTTGGAATGGAAAGTAAAAGGTGCAGTGGTCTCTTAATTTTTTCCAGAGCTGTATGTTACCACTGAGAGAGACTGTCTTCCATTCTACATTCTGTGTAAAATGTAGTCATCCATCCCATTGGTGCTCAATAAAGTGTCTTGGGCACTGTGAAAGCCCTCCTCTCAGTCTTGCAGATTGATGGCAACATACATTACTGGTTTCAGGGCTCAGTATAGAGCAAACCATTTGGTCTATTAGTCAGTTGTATGTAAAGTGTAAAAGTGAGACAAACTAAACCCCCAGTGGTACAGTCCTCAAATATACGCTGCTGTGACATTCAGTCGCATCATAGTCTCTCACTATGTCACACTTTTTAGATGTGAATCTGAAAATAAACACACCTAAAATCACCTCAGGGACTAGATTAAGTCTTAACTGTAATTCCCAAGCCTGGTAAACTGGTTTAAACAGTCAGTGAGTCTTGACCAATTCCAATACTAACGCAGATAACCTTTTGTTAAATAGCCAAAGGGCTGAATTACATGTAGACATGCGGAGTTGGTGCTCGGGGTCTTGATCACCTCCTGACCAATCAGACAGTAGTGTGGTAGTGTAAGGCCTACCCCCTGGAGGTGAAGATGTATAATTATTGGCAGTGAGATGTGAGGAGAACCTGGCGTATTCTGAGGTCGACTGTCGGTGAGAACCTGTTGAGATTGTCATTGTCAGTCTAGCAGGCTCCAGGACTGCGGGCTGAAACTTGCCTCATTTCCCTCATGGTCAGAGACACATCACACAAACTAACAGATTAACAAATAACAAACTGAGAGGTGGCTAATTATAAATAATGCTGTATCCTTACATCTACTGTATTACATACCAAACCTAACATTACAGTGACGGAAAATAAAAAAAAGGCAACAAATTGTTCAAAGGAAACCGGTGAGCAGTGAAGCTGTTTCTTACCACCAGGTGTCCCACGTGATTAGGGGTCACGCTCTTTCTTCACCTCCAGGATGGTAGAGATCTCTCCTTGCATGAAGGCCCAAGACACGTTGGAGCCCACCAGAGGACACTTCTCTCCGCTGGGGCAAAACACCTCACTGCCAGCCCCCTGACTCCGGATGAAGTCTCTGGTGCAGGGGAAGCAAAACTTATGGCTTGCCACTGACGGGCACTGGACAAAGTGAGTGTCCTCCAAGCGTTTGTGGCAGATGGTGCAGCAGAGGGGGGGGCAAGAGGAGCCAGAGGAGGTGTTCGCTGCGGCCACTGCAGGCTGGTCCGAGGCCCCGGTCAGGGGGAGAGCTGCCGTGGTGGCCCCAGCCGAGGTACTGGCTCCCTGGGGCTCAGAGTTGTTCCTAGAGGCTAGGCGGCGCTGCTGCCCGGCGGAGGAGGCTGCCACAGGGCTATTACTGCTCTGTCGCCCTGCCGAGGAGGAGTGGCCGAGACCCCCACCACCCCCACCCCCACCACTAGGGGCCTCTCTGGGGGATCGGCCGGCGGCTGCGCCTGCATGGTCAGCCACACTCATTAGTGCTGTGATGGGGGAAGGGTCGCCGCCGTGGGAGGACGAGCTCTCCTGGTGATGGGGGGGCTGGCCAGCGCTGGGGAGGGACGAGGCAGCCAGGTGAATGGCCATGCCCGGGTACATCCCCATGGGCCAGTGGTCGCGGAGCTGCTCCCCCTTCACTACGCCCCTGTGCTCCGGGGAAGCCTTCCTCCGGCGCCCGCGTCCCGGTGCCGAGCGGCCCGCGTGGCACAGCGACGCGGGCAGCATGGAGCAGCTGGTGTCCAGGTAGGGCTGAGGGAGGACATCCGGGCCGGGCATGTCCTTAAAGGCCCGTACCGCATCACTCAGCAGCTCAGAGAGCAGCTGCCAGTCCCCCTCGGCATGCCTCCTCTCGTACTCCACGTACTTCAGAGCGGAGCTGGTGGCCTTGTTCCCACAGTCTTTCTGGCTGTTGCTGAACATCTGCGTGACCAGCGTTGCCACGTTGGAGAAGATGTTCCCTGAGCCACACGGGTACTCGGCAAAGATCTTGAGCTCAAAGTCCGCCGTCAGCTTGGCGTCGAAGGCCACGACTCGCCCCACCGGGCTGTGGTCCTTCCTGAATCGCACATTAAAGGGCGTACAGCTAGAGAGTGTGAGCAGGACATCGCGCACAGCCTTGGGGCGGCTGGCCCAGTCGTCCGCTCGGTTCCGCACGCTCTCCGACAGCTCGGCGAGAGCCTCCGCGTTCCTCTGCTTCTCCCTCAACTCCCTCTCAAAATCTGGATTCAGGAAGGAGGCCCCAGCCACGCTCAGCTGCCTCTTGGTGATGTCATTCAGCATGGGGGCAGACAGGGTGAGGGGGCTTCCCCCGACTTTGGCATTTATACTAGGCACAGCTGCTAGGAACCTGTGCGGTGCCGAAACCAGACCATGTGTCATCAGGCTAGGCAGAACACTTCCTACCATGGGTCTTCCGCTGATGTCTTGTTGTGGGACCCCATCACCTATTCTTTGCAGACCGTTGGGGAGCCACACAGGGGAGCAGTAGCCCCCTCTTCCCCTTTCAAAGCGTTCAGGAGGTGGCCTGCCACCCTCCACCGTTCCATCACTCCCACCTGTGCCATGTTTAGTGGGTTGGGGACCCGGGGACCTGCCATCCTGCATACCTTGAGTTATTTTCAACTGCCTGGCCGTCTCTATGAGGAATTCAATACGGTCTGCCCCTTCATAATTCACACAGCCTCGGCAGACAGCCTCGCTAAAGTCCCAGATCATAGCCCATGGCATCTTAGGCAAGTCGCAAAGGTAACACCACTGCCGTCTTGAAGATCCCTGAGAGGACATAATTGATAGGCCCTTTTGCTACTTCTTCCAACGCTTTCTAACGTACTATTGATTTAACGGATTAGCCTCCAATAGATAGTTCAGAAACAAACGCCGCACTTGTTACTTCGAAAATACTTGAAATAATATACTATTATATTATAACTATGGTAGTAAACTTTCTTCATAAAAGTTTTGTTTTGGTCGCCTGTGTCCAAGAAGTGTTGTCTGGAAGACGCTGGAACACAAAACTCCGTGCTAATGCATTCTGGGACATGATGTTTTTCAGTCGTGAGGGACTTCAATCAGATCGTCACTCTTGTTTGCATGTAAGAATTGAAGAAAGTGCATCCTCTGCTCGATACTGATCTGAATTACGGCCGTTTGTGAAAACGTATGAAATCATACTTAGCAAAATAAACAATGAATTTGAAATCATATCCATATGCGTATCTCGCGCAGTAAGTAACCTCACGAACAGAGCTGGTGAGTGTTTCCAGGTAAAAGGTCATTTTGTAACACGTGTTGTCGTTGAAGGCATGTGTTGTTAGTTGGATAACTAGCTAGTTAACACAGGATATATTTATTATTTTATTTTAATCAGTAATTAAAGATCATGTCAAAAGACGATTCAAGTGATGAGGCGAGTGATACCGAGGAGGTTCCTGAAGAACAGAGAAAGCAGGGTAAGCTTTGCTTGTTAACTAATGTTAGCTAATATCAACCTATCAACACCATCGATGCGTACTGCCAAATAATGCGTTTTAGTCATCTTTCAATTAAATAACGTTCATAGTTTAATCAGTGGGATACTGGCTTAAAGGTTGGTTGTCACGTTGCTTTAAGTCGTAGGTAGTCATACTCCAGTAAGACAGTAAAGTCATACTCTCTTTCTCACCTGATTTGTTTAACGAAATCTCGGTGATGCAGGCGTGACTTTACATTGCATGGTTGAGTATTCTTACGGTGTCTGTATATGTTAAACGTTAAAGTAGCTACTCGCCACTAAATCTTGTGATTTCGTGTAACGCCCACCACACTATTTTCTGTATTTCTCTAAAATGCCGATATTGAATAGAAGTCTGCGTTTTGGGGTTTAATAAATACACACATCTGAAGTAAAATGTGTATATCGTTTGTCACTTCTGACATTGATATTGTGTGCGCATGTAATGCTCATATAGTTATAATTGACCTAATAAAAAAACGATATAGTTGGACGTGGTACGCTTTTATAATCCACTGAGTTTTTCGAAACACACACAGCCAATAAGATCATACCGTTCTCTTTAGACATAGTCGTGATAACAATTGACAAGGCTGCTGCTTTCAACCAACCTTTAGTTAGAGACAGATGGATCGGGACAGGTATGTTTCCATGCCATTGTGGACAGGCCTATAATGACACTTCGCTGGTTCAGTCAATGAGAGAGGGTCAGAAATTGACTAAATGCGAATCACTGGATTACTTTATGTAGACATTTAAAATTTGATTCAACTAGTGTTGTCTAAATGTTCCCCCTAAAAGTAGCCATGGAAGTTCAGATAACTTCTTTTGATTTCTGAATCGAGAACCAAGATCAAAGCCTAAGTTTGAAAAAATCTCCTGCATGTTATCAAGTTATCACAGCAAATTATTGTCATTTAATTCCATTTGCTAAAACAAACCCACAAACCTATCTAGCGATTAATAACCATGTCTACCCCTTCAGCTTCAAGGTATAAGTGTCCAGCAGATTTTGTGACATTTACCCACAAACCCTGTGCCAGTACCCTTATTGACAACGTTTGCGATGACAACACCGAATTATGGCTCATCAAAGCTCCGAGCAGTTTCGACGTAGACAAGTAAGCGGCCATCTTTCCGTAAACTTGAATGATAGTGGAAGCCACATGATTCACTTATATTAACATACAGAAAATTGCTTTCACTCACCACTTAATATCCTGTAATATCCTCTGTATCCCCCAGTTGCAGCAGTCTGAGGATGCCTCTGTCTCGGCTGCAGACTATGCGTGCCCTGGCCCAGCAGGGGCAAGGTGGTAGTGAGCCTGACGGGCAGATCTACACTGTGCTTGGTGGGCCTCTGGGGGCCGTTGACCTCCGCCTCCTCACCAGCCACTGCCAAAACCCCAACACCATGGTGTGTGCCCCGGCCTTCAGCGGCCTTCTCAACATTGGCGAGAGCTTCGGCGACTGTAGCACCAACCAGGCCCCCATGGCCATCCCGGCGACTCCTGCACCCACAATTCCGCCGGGGCTCCGGCAGCGCTTCCAGCCCTTTGGGAGCAAGACCCCCACCCTCTCCGGATCGGTGGAGGATACAGCCAGGGCACCGGAGACACCTCTCATGGTCATGCAGGAGCCAGGGGAGGAGAGGAAGAGCAAGAAGAAAAAGAAGAAAGACAAACGACTGAAGATTGAGGAGATGGAGGGTGTGGTAGGAGTGAAAGAGGAGCGGCTAGCCGTGATTCTCAGCCCCGAAGAGCCATCCACAGCTCCTGGGGAGGAAGCTGATCTCTCAGAAGAAAGTAGGAAGAGGAAGAAAAAGAAGAGAGATAAAGACAGAGGGGAGGCAGAGGACGCTGGAGATTGTTTGTTTAATGAAATTAAAGAAGAGACGATAGAGGTTAAAGTTGAACCAATAGACTTTGCCTATGGTGATGTTGGGGATTCTGGGAAAAAGAAGAAAAAGAAGAAAAACAAGCATGATGACTAGTTTGTTGTTTTTAATGCTCATCTGGTTATGTTTAAGAAGGTATGCCCTAATGTAACTGTAATTCAGTTATCTGTTCAAGAAATGACTGTGCCAATGTCTTTTATTCATCTGGATTTGTTTTGGTGCGGGAAGAAGTCTAATTAAACCTAGACTGTAACAAATTCTATAGAGGTCAGCTATGTGCTGCTTTGTTTGGTAACCTCCCTGTTAGCTGGTGGTAGCTGCCAGACAGTATGCCTGATTCTCCTGCAGTGCTCAGTCCCCGCAGGCAGATGGTGCTGTAGGTCAGCAATTCCTCCCTGCTTACTGGACACATGAGGCGGGCTGTCTTTCAGCCTGTTCTTGCTCTGCACTGGAGTGTGGTCCTGATTTCTAATGAGCTCCAAAACACCTCAGCTGCTCTCAGACTCTGTCTCTAACATCCTCCCACTACAACACCCCCTGTGTGTATGCATCACTCACTGGCAGTGGACGACACATCTCCCTCTGTTCTCGCTCACCTAACTGGACTAGAGAAGCTTGTGTTGATATGGTGTTGTGGGTAAACAATGGACCTAGGATTTTCAAAAACATATCCATCAATAAACATAAACTTTCAACAATCTGCAACAAAAGGTTGCGTATTGTTTATAAATAATATGTATCCTTTTGTAGTTAATGCTCTCCCAGTAGCTCAACTGAAACAGCGGGTATTTTATATCTAGTGGCTAAAATATTTCCGAAAATGGTTGGAGGAAACCCGATGAGATTTCTCTGTTTCCACAGATATGTGTGATATATGTGTGTTCGGGTGGAAAGGGATGGGGCTGGACTGTTTCAGGTGTGACAACTTGGCCCCTAGCTAGCAGGTTATGCAACAGGGGTGTATTCATTTTTGTGAAAAAAATGTTAGTTGCCATGTATTTTCGTGAACGGGTCGTTTCAGGGATGGACATTAATTTGTCTAATAGTGAATAACAATGACGATTTTACTAGTAAAACATTTTGTTTGGTTAAATCAACACACCCTGAAGAATGCCACACTGGTTCCCGTTCTGTGGCTGCTGCTTGAATTGTGCAGGATGTATTCCTCCGTATTTGTCCGTCATCAGCTATCATATGCCTCAAATTGCTGGTTATTTGTCTTCTATTTCACCCATTTCAGGAGAGTAGTTTGTCCTCCAATGACAAACCATGATGGACTCTGTCATTGTAATGCTTGTTCCTCCCTCCGCTGTCACCATCGTTCCGTGAGGCAGCACTGGGGTCACAGGTCAAGTCACAGCCGGCGCAATGAAACCAGTGCCCTCAAATGAAGCACCTGGATGCAAAGCCGAAGTGCAGTTGAATTTTTCTGTATGTTTCTCAGCTGAGCGTGTTGATGAGTGGTTCTATTGAGAGTTTTGCTATAGGCGCTACAGTTTGGCTGAACAGTAAATGCTGTCTGGCAAAGCAGATGAATAATTGAATGCAGTCTGAAGTTTAGATACAACGTGTCCAGACTGCAGAGGAGGATTGGGCCCTGCGCGCCCCAACCAATGCAAATGATAAGATTTACGAAGAGGAGGAGGGGCGCAGGGTGGGGGGTGTAATGAATTGGAGAACCAATCTTGCTTCTGTACCCACCTCCCCACTCTCCCCCTTTCCCTCCTCCCTCTCTCACTGCAGTGACTCCCCCCCCCCCCCTTCTGAACCGCTCTGCTTTTCAACCAGTGGGCTCCAGCAAGCCTGCGGCAATGTGAGGGTTTCCATGGCAACGCCGACCTGTGAAGGACCACGGTGCTGTTCCGTGGAGAGGGGGGTGGGGCGGGATGGGGGTGCGAATCATCCATGTCTTTTACATGAGCTCCGCCACTGGTGTCTCTAAACGCTGCAGCCCCCCCCCCCCCACCCCTGCCGCCCCGTCTCTTTCCTTGTCCATAACGCTCGGAATTTGACAGAGATGGAAAGTGTGTGGATCGATGCGAAGAGTGATGGTTTACAGGTGATGGGGAAATTGCTCTGTTGTTAAATGGAATGAGAACTGTGCTTGTGCTCCTCTGCCACCGTTGTTTGACCCTCTGATGAATAAGCGCCTTACCTGACATTGTAGCAGAGCTCCACCACAACGCCACTCGACCACATCAGCCTCCTGGTTAGACACCGTTTCCTCATCGTGACACGGCTCTCCCATTCACACGGCATAGCTGGTGTGTGTAGTGGGTGTCTTAGTGGGCAGATATATATTTAATGTATAGTACTTACAGTCATTGAGCCGCATTGCTGCGGCCTTTGTGGTGCAGAGGAAACAACCCGGTACTACTGATATGGAGTCTTTTGGAGTGTGTGGAACGCACAGCGTCTCGGGGAGGATGTCCTTTCAATAGACAAGCCTGTGCCGTTCATCAGATCGACAAGGCTTTGGCGAGCAGTCCTGTGATGTTTTGGGCTTGGTTTATTCAGTTGCTTTAAATTGGCTCATTTCTTATTTTCATTGATTAACTGAATGCCATGAACATACCTGTTCCTGCTGATGTGATAAGCATTCTGCACAAATTATCTAATTTAGATAACTGATCAATGTAGAACACCCCCCCCCCCCTCCCCCACACACACACACACACACACACACACAAAAAACTAAGGTCCATGGTATTTATTTTTAAATGTGAAAATCGTCAATGGGGTCTGATCTGAGTGATGAAAACATGTTGCTATGCACTGACAGACTAGTCAAGTCAGACATATGCTCTACAAGCAGCCTGGGCTCTTTCTGCTGCCAGTCTCCATGACAACCGCAATGCTCTTACCCCTATTGTTGTCTTGGACCAGCGTTCGATGTCCTGAAAGTGTTACTAATTCGTAAAAGCCTGCAACTCTTTCTACAGGCTTGCATGAATTCTTGGCTGTCATTCCCAGATGGCAGTTTTGACTTTTAGAACAAGAAGGCAGTGGAGATAACAGTCCCCAGGGGAGAAAAAAACCCTGGCTTTGACCTTCACAGCAGCAGAGAGGACTGAGAGATGATCAGTGCATCAGCCACATTCTAGCAGCTACTGTTAAAAGAAAATCCGTATAGTTTACCAAGCTACCAATTGCTTCACACTGGAAGACATTTTTTTTATTGAAGTTGCTTTGAAATGGTAATTCACTACATCCAAACTACACAAAAGAAGGTCATAATAGCTAAATAAGGCTGACCTTTGCTTTTAGGGGACACAAGGTGAGATATAATGTACATTTTGAAGTTTCTACATGTTGTCGTGTGACAGAAAGACACAAAATGACACTGCGGCAATTTTCCCGCAGTTGCACCATATAATATATATTTATTCCATGGGGTGGGGAGAAATGTGTGTTTTAAAGAACATTTCATTCAATACTACACATTTTGCCTTGACTTAGTATGTTTTAATGATATCTGAGTATGAATGACAAACAAATGAGAGCCTCATGGAGGTCAGAACCCCAGGACAGCCTGCATGCCTGTCCTTATACAGCCGTGACTACAAGTTTAGATGGCTCTCTAGACTAACAACCAATCCAAATGTGGTTCGCTTACATGGCTAATTGCTGGACTGTTAGCGGCAACCAATTTTAGAACTTGCACCTGCTGTGTGTTTCTACATATGCTCAATAGCAATTTGAGCCCAAGTCTGATTTCCCCAAAAAATATCTACATGATATGGATGCATCTCCATTCAAGTGTGCTGTATGTGGTACACTCATGGACACAATGAAATGGCCTACTGCAGCTACCTAAATTCAGTGGACTGCCTATAGTCACTGAATGAATCCCTGAGCTGACAAGATGATAACAAAAATCTGTGTTTTGACCTTGAGCAATGCATTTTACCCTAATTGCTCCTGTAAATCCCTTTACAGCTGAATGACTAACATCTAGAATGTGTAGCACTCTCCTGGAATGTCACCTGGACCAGATCAGATGATCTGCCTTAACATAGACCTTCCATGTCCATAAAACAAGTTGGGTGCTCCCACAGGGGACGCAATGGAATTTTTATAAATTACTATCAATATTCCTTAAAACAAATTAAATCATCATCATCATCTTCATCCGCTTATCCGGTATCGGGTCGCGGGGGCAGCAGCTCCAGCAAGGGACCCCAAACTTCCCTTTCCCGAGCGACATTTGCCAGCTCTGACTGGGGGATCCCGAGGCGTTCCCAGGCCAGTGTCGAAATATAATCTCTCCACCTAGTCCTGGGCCTACCCCGAGGTCTCCTCCCAGCTGGA
>JACXGI010009337.1:0-22615 GCA_016801175.1 Esox masquinongy
ATGGGACCTAGAGCTCATGGGATGTAGAGCGCATGGGACCTAGAGAACATGGGACCTAGAGCTCATGGGATGTAGAGCTGTCAATTAAAATGTGCCAGTTTGTCAGTTTCATGAGATTGTAGTGAGAATGATGTTAGCTGCCTAAGTCGTCGGCAAAAATGTATGTTTTAGACCTTCAGATTAAGACAAAAAACAACTATGGAAACATTTTTTCAATTCTCCTATTGACTTTTAAAGCTTGAAAATCTGGTCTGGCTGACAGTGTCTGCTGCGCGAGAATATGTCCAGTATGTCCAGTTGCAGTCCATAGTGAATCTCCAATTAGTTTCTTTGCTCACAAAACATACATGTACTGTACATTAATATAGGCCACTGAACACATTTTTTTCATCTTTTTGCAACCAGAATCAATGTCAGAGGGAGATTTTTTTGCTGAAAAAGAGAATATTATTAATAAGGCGGACTACGATAATGCCAAGCCTAATAAAAGTAATGGAGGTGGTAATGACAGGGATTATTACTCCTTTAGCGATGGAGGCCATTATCTCGATTGCAGTTTAATTGCACATAACGCACTCAGAGCATGATTGAATCCAGACTGTTCATCAACTGCATTCAGCTGCTCCCTCTTCAAGATAATTGCATATTGTCTTTTTTTTGTTTTGCATAAAAAGCAAGTCATCAAAACGAGCGGACACAATTACCTCGGCTTTCTCTCTGCGGGTGTCGGCAGGATCCCAGTAGCACAGAAAGCGTGTGTGTGTTTGTGCATTCGCATTTGGGTACTGTGTGTGCGTGCGTGTGAGACAGCGTGAATTTGTATGTATGTCTGCGTACGTGTGTGTGTATGTTTGAGAGCTGGTATTTTGTAAGATCCTCTTTTCTCTACTTACCTGCCTTTTGACACATTTTACCAGATTAAAGGAATGCATTTTGGATGATAGATAACATCATGCTAATTATATGTACGCTAACCACCGTAGATGAGGATAAACAACTTACAAACTGGTAACAGTATTTTCTGAGGGATCATGTGTGAGAAACAACAAACAACGACAGACTGAAGAAGTTTAAAAAGCTAAAACAAGTGTTTTTGTTGAAATATTGAATACGCACGCAAACAGTGCCTTTCTCTTTTTTACCAATTAAATATGCCATGAACACATTTTTATATATAGCAAAGACCTGGAAGCAATATTGGTTTAACTGCCTTGCTCAAGGATAGAACAACAGGTTTCAGGGATTAGAACCAACAACTTTTCGTTTACTGGCCCAACGGTCTTGTGCACTAACCTACCCTGTTTAGTTGCTAAATGGAACATGTTTTCAGTCGAATTAATTCTGTGACAACAAACCTTTACAAACCCCTTTTATACCTGTGTGAAAGTTGGTGCTTCTAAAGTAGGGGCGTAGCCGTGATTTATTTTTCTTGGATAGGACCAGAAAAATGTTTATATGCATTTTTGCTACTTGTTTATTTAGTTTATTTTTTCACATTCACCGTATATTATTTCTTCATACAATTGTTTTATACTAGTGCATAGTACTAGTACCAATAATGACCTATCCCAACAAGACAGTAACTTGAGACGAGTTGCCAACTTGCCAACAACATAAAACTCATCTTCAGACGCACTGTAATCTTGATGGGCCAACAAGCCTATATTTGATGTTATAACTCATACCACGGCGGGCAGTTGTAGGCTACTATAAAATGGTACCTTCCCTTCAGTAGAAGTATCATAAGGCAGACAAATCCCCCGCCTGCCGCATCAAGAACGAGAGGAGACGGTGGGGTAGGCGCTCCTTTTCCTCCAGAAGTGTTTTTTTGAAAAACCAAGTGACGGACATTTGGTTTGCTATTGCTAGAAGTACTGAATTACCTTAGCTGGTGAGTCAATTCGAGTAAACTAGCGTGGTAGAGCTTGCTAGCTTATGCGCTACAAAGTTTTGCCGCCTGACATTGCCAGGTTGTTGAGGTAAACCACGGTATGAATGAAAATTAAAATATAACCAATAATCAGAAGCCAACTTGATTATTGCGGACTATTTCTTTGTTACCTTATATTAAAATTGCCCACAGAAAATAAATCTCTCATGTGTTTCTTTTCAAAATGTAATATTATATAAAAACATTTATATTGAATATTTTCTGGGACATTTTTGGGTACCCGTTCTAAAGTTAAAATCCCAAAACATAAACATAATTCCTTTCCATAGAATTCTATGATTAAGTTTCCAACATTTTATTGTCACTGGCATAATAGGAACAGATTTAAAACAACAGATATTGCTAACATTCTATAACCTTGTTTCCAAAAAAGTTGGGACACTGTAAAATGTAAAGAAAAACAGAATGCAATGATGTGCAGATCATTTAAACCCTATTTAGATGATATATCAAATGTTGAAACTGAGAAATGTTAGTTTTTCTTGAAAAATATATGCTCACATTGAATTGATGCCAGCAACACATTTAAAAAAAGCTGCGATAGGGGCAGACTGGAAAAGTTGGAAAAGTAATGCTAATAAAAACTTGGTGGAACATCTCACAGCTAATTAGGGTAATTGGCAACATGTCAGTAACATGATTGGGTGTAAAAAGAGGATCCCAGAGAGGATGAGTCTTTCAGAAGTAAAGATGGGGAGGGGTTCACCACTCTGTGAAAGACTGTGCAGGCAAATAGTGCAACAATTTAAGAATAACATTTCTCAATGTAAATTTGCAAAGAGTTTGGGGATCTTCTTATCTACGGTACATAATATCATTAAAAGATTCAGTAAGCAAAATTGGATGGCCGTGATCTTCGGGCCCTCAGGCAGCGTTGAATTAAAAACAGATACGAATCTGCAGTGGACATCACTGCATGGGCTCAGGAACACTTCTGGAAACCATTGTCTGTGAATACAGTATGTTGCAGCATCCACAAATGCAAGTTAAAACTCTACTATGCAAAGAAGACACCATATATTAATAAATTCCAAAAACGCTACCGCCTTCTCTGGGCCCAAGCTCATTTAAGATGGACTGAGGTGAAGTGGAAAACTGCCCTGTGGTCTGACAAATCAAAATATGCAATTTTTTTTGGGAATCATGGACGTCGCGTCCGCCGGGCTAAAGAGGAGAGGGACCACCCGGCTTGTTATCAGCACACAGTTCAAAAGCCAGCATCCGTTATGGTATGGGGGTGTGTTAGTGCGCTTGGCATGGGTGACTTACACATCTGTGAAGCCACCATTAATGCTGAACAATACATACAGGTTTTGGAGCAACGTATGCTGCCATCCAGACAATGTCTTTTTCAGGGAAGGCCTCGCTTATTTCAGCAAGACAATGCCAAATCACATTCTGCACGTATTACAACAGTATGGCTCCGTAGAAAAAGAGTTTGGGTGCTAAACTGTCCTGACTGCAGTCCAGACCTGTCACCCATTGAAAACATTTGGTGCATTATAAAACAAAAAATATGACAAAGGAGACCCTGAACTGTTAAGCAGCTGAAATCCAATATGAAGCAAGAATGGGAATACATTTCACCTCCAAAACTACAGCAATTGGTCTCCTCAGTTCCCAAATGCGTGTAACGAGTATATTCAAAAGAAGAAGTGTTGCAACACAGTGGTAAACATCCCCCTGTCCCAACTTTTTTGAAACGTGTTGCTGGCATCAAATTCAAAATGGGTATGTATTTTTCCAAAAACAATACACTTACTTAGTTTCAACATTTGATATGTATCTTTGTACTATTTTCAATTAAGTATAAGGATAAATGATTTGCACATCATTGCATTCTCTTTTTATTTGCATTTTAGGCGGCATCCCAATTTTTTTCTAAATAGAATTTCAACTTTGAAACGTTTCAGCGTTTCTTTTTGAAAAGCATTTTTACTGGTCAACATTTAAAAAAAAAATGCCTGATGGATAGCTCTGGGTCACAGCTTTCTAAGTGAGCAAAAACATGTTTTTCTGTATATTGGACATGGTTTGTCCTTAGGTAAATCCCTATGTGAAAAAACTATTGGCATGGAGGGATGAAAGAATGAGTGGTAGCCTAATACAAAAGAAACCTACCATTGCCTAGACCTCCAGTCATTGTGCCACTTAGAAACTTTGCTGAAACTGCATACAGAAACATAAAAATGCTATCCAAATGTGCATCTAACCCAAGGGAAGCACACATGTAAAGAGCCCCATTGCCAAAGGTTTAATGGTATACCATTTTAATGAAATCCTTGGGTTCTACCCAAGCTGATTGATTGGAATTGTATTAATTTAATGGGAACCGTGTGTATCATGGAGTGCTTGTCTGTTGTTGATTCCAGCTCTGTAGGAGAGAAGGTCTGTTCCCTGTCAGTGAGACTGATAGGGGATGAGGTTCTGCTGGGATGTTGGAGTAGTGGAAGAGAGAGAGATAGATAGATGGAGAAAGAGAGAATGAGATAGGTAATATAAGATACAAAACGAGACATATAGGAATGAGAGAGACTTAAAAAGACAGAATTATAGTGGTAATAAGAGAGACAGTGGGAGCAACTGTAGGCACTTTTTGTTAGTTACTTCTGGCAAAATGGATTATGTCTTTTAATTAATACTTTTTTTCCCCCTCTCGTTTATTTCCAACTCAGCTGCCAAATACCTTTGAAAACTGCTCTGCCTGATTTCTGTTGTAAAAAGATGAAATAAAATAGACACAAGAAGGAAGCCCTTATTGGCATGGCGTCAGCTGGCCCTCAGCCAAGTTACAGCTTGAGTTATGCCAAACACAACGACTGCCTCGTATCTCTACACTCACACACACACACGCACACACACACACACACACACCGTTCACACTAATCCAGCTCTTTGATATGCTCGTCCCAGCATATCTTCAGTTGTCCATCTTCTCACTTCAGGCCCAGTCGCTAAAGCCTTTCCTCCCGTAGGATACAAGCTCCCTCTCCCTCTCTCTTCCCTTTTCTTTCTCTTTCTCTCCGTCTCTCTCTCTCTCTCTCTCTGTCTCTGTGCGTGTGCCAGCCTGCCTCCTTTCCTTTCAATTAGCAAACCCAAAGAGAAGATATCCACAGCCACTCTCCCCGCTGCCCCTCCTCCCTCAAGCATCTCTTCTCTCCCCCCTCCTCTGTCTGGATTGTTCTGTCACTTTTTCTCAATTAGCGGACCTGGCAGGCAACCCCGTTGGATCCCACTCTGAACCCCCCCCCCCCGCCCCGCCGGGAAATTGTACAGAATTTTCCCAAGGTGTACAGTATACAGCTGTATGCATTTCTGCTTCCCGCAAACAAACCCATACAGTGGGAATGAAAAGCAAGCCTCTTACTGACTCTTTGTGTACGCTTCTGTGTGGGTTGCTGTTGACTGGGCTTCCCGGCTGGCTCTGCAGGTCTCTGAGAACCGGGATGAAGTCCGTTACGGCTTACTCAGTCGACCCAAGGTGGTGGGGGGGGGGAGTAAATCTGTGCTGCGCTGGCTTGGTCACGCATCTGCCGTAGTTTCTGCAACCGTGTCGGAACGGACAATGTGACTAGAAGATATCTTAGCCAGCACAGGACTGTTCAGGTTAGCGCGGTAGCGTGGGAGGACACCAGACCTCTTCCCCTAATTCACAGGTCTTAATCCTGCTCTTCTCCTCTTTCGGTGCGCTTAAATATCCAGCTCATCTTTGTCCTGTATGTTTGTATGTGTGTGTGTGTGTGTGTTTCGCTGAAGCCGAAATGTGGTGGAAGCAAAGCTTCAGAAGTTTTGGGAACTCTCCATCTGGGTTGGGGCTCCGCTGTTCCACTAAGGTTCAGTGCTCAATGTCCCACTGTCGTTCATTCACATGTATCTGGTGTGTGTTTCTGTGTGTGTGTGTGTGTGTGTGTGTGTGTGTACGCCTGTGTGCGTGTTTTTGCGTGTTTGTAATCCGTGCATCGGAGCTCAGCGTGCTGTGCCGTGGGACCTGCTTGCATCGTTCGCGGCAGCTAATATCGTTGCGGCAGCACCTTCCCCTGTCCTACTCAGAGGAACGTCCAAATAGGCCGTGCCCGTGGCCAGCGTGGCCCCTCTCGCCTCACTGACAGCGGGCATGCTGAAAGCGAGTAGGCTGGCATTATCGGGCATAGCCAGACCGTGCTGTGAAAGAGGATTACTCCGGCAATCGTCACGCTCAAGAACACCACGACGCGGCAGAAAAATAAAACACCCCACCTCCTCTTCCAGGCTATGATAAGGTTGCCAAACAACTCTCTCTCTCTTTCTGTATTCTCTTTCCCTACCCCCTTCTTGGAATCAGAGGAAGAATTTCTTGTTTAAACAAAGGATTTCTTTGTTTGTTTTTTTTCTTTCATTTCTTTCTCTCTCACCCACTCTTTTTGTAAATGAATTGGCATGCATTAGTGCGCTTATTAATCATGACAGGCGAGAGAGGGAGAGAGAGAGAGGGAAGATAGAGAGACTGAGAGATGGGGAAGAAGAGATCTGGTGTAATTATCACCCTCCCGCTCTCCTAAGAAAGCAGAACCTCCTGTGTTATTGCAGAGATGTTTGCCCTCTTCTCTGTGTTGCAGTCATTAACATTCAATCATCTGGAGGTTTCTCTGGGACCAGGGCCCTGTTCAGTCAGGGCAAGAGTTTTGCAACGTTTTACAGTGGAATATGACCTCATCTCGTTGCAGAAATCCAAGCTGTATCTAACTGTTTCAACACGTTCTCTCACGTTCAATGTCAAATGATTGCGACCGGGTTATTAAGCTTGCGCTTCCCTCTCTTCATCCACAGTCCCTGCAGAGCACCAACAGGCCGCGAAGCCGAAGCCCATTGTTCTAAGTCAGAAAGTGAGACATTCAACACTCAAAGCTGTTAAGCTGAAGATATAAGAATTAGGGGCCACGGGTGGACACAGGCGTGGAGAAAGTACACATGCGCACACACCGGTCCAAATAAACGGCATCTGCTCTGTGTTTCGCGATTGCAGCGCACACTCGACAACGAAAACACGTCTGTCTTTCATTTAGCTTGTACCACCGTGTTTTTGTCCCGTTCGCTCTGTCAGTTTTACTTGGAACAGGAACAGGAGGTCAAGTGTGAGACAGGTGCGGGCTGGGGAGGCAGAAATGCCTGCCACCTGGACTGTGTATGATGTCACGGGGGCCAGGGAAGTTCATGTACACAGTGTGGATCAGTCAGTCTGTCTCTCTCTCTCTCTTTCTCTCTTTCTCTCTCTCTCTCTCTCTGTGTGTGTGTGTTACTGTCGCTTTTTCTCTTCCTCACTCTCCTGTAGCCTCTCTCTTCTCTGGGCCAGCTCTCCTTGCCTCCGGTTAATGATGAATATAGGGTATCACATCTTTTCCATGGCTATTTCTGGAGCCTGTGGGTAAAAGGTTGTGGATGGGGGAGGGTATTGTTCGGGATGGCCAAACTGTACGTCTTTCTTTGTTTCTTGGCCGGGCCAGCATTGTATAACGCCACAAATTTGAATATCTATCATTTGCTCTTCATTCATTATTGATATATTTACTTATCTTTCATTTGTTTTTTTTATTCTGAGTGAGAATGCTTAGATTGTTTTTGAAACATTTCATGGACAGAAAATTAAATAAATGAGATTATGATTATCTCGTTGAATTGACTTCTATCTCTCTGTTCCTTGATCCAGCTGGAAATAAATCTATTAAAATTGACGGTTGATTATGAATGGGCTAAACCTCTGAGTGAGCTAACATGCTCTGGCAGAGCCATGATGGGTCTCCGAGTATGAGTGAAGAAGATGTTGTCATAGCGATGGCTATTTTCTTTGTGGAAAGGCTTTAGTGTAGTCTTTTATCTCTTCAATTGCTTTCTCTCCCCTCTCTACCTTCAAAGTCCTTTGTGCCTCAAATCTCGTCCTGACAGATTGAGATGCTTTTAGTTTCGCTGTGAATATTCTCCAGATGGGCTTGTTGTCACAGAACAAGGTGTCGAGTCTTGAAGGTCTCCAGTCAATTTGACCTTTAACCCCTGGGGAAGGGCAGTGAAGGGCAACAGCCAGCCAGTGTAGATACAGGTCTTCAAATCTAGTCTAGATACAGGCCTTCAAATCAGGTGTAGATACAATCCTTCAAATCCAGTGTAAATATCACAGATTGGCCCTGTTATCTGTTGCTTCAGTCTGAAAAATCTTGCCGCCTCAGCTCGTAAAGAGAGAGAGAGAGAGAGAGAGAAAGAAAGAGAGAGAGCGAGACAGCCATATGTTTTGGAGGACGCCATTCCTCCATTACTGCAATCCCCAAGACAGTGCTTGTCTTCCATTGTTTGCACTGAAAACCCAAGTAGGAATGGCAAATGTGACAAGCTGAGCACGTAGTTATTCGTGAATATATAACACCAGCTGCATTGGACCTGAAGGTTTATATCGTTTCCACAGTCGTGACGGGAACACTCGAAATGCTACTCAGTGCCTGCTGTCGGGTCTTATCAGTTTCTCTTTCTATCTCTCACTCTCTCCTACGCCTTCTCTCATTCTCTCTCTCTCTCTCTCCTGTGCTCTCTCTCTCTGCTCTCTTTTTCTTCTCTCCTTCTGCCCTGCTCTCATTTCTCATTACATTTCTCTCCCTCTTTCTCCCTACCAGCAGCCCCGGGGTATCCTCGATTCTCAGGGAGTCTTGCCCATACCTTCCTTCCCATGAGCCACTTGGATCACCATGCCAACGGCGGCGTCCTCTATGGGCAGCATCGTTTCTATGACACCCAAAAAGGTGAGTTGGCAATTGAATACAAATGTGATCGGACGGAAATAGTAATATATTAAAATCCAATTGAACTCAACAAAGTATGATGTAATTGGATATTGAAAATTGCTAGCTAGGCAGATGCCCACAGGGATATTAACTTAAATGAAATAATTTTCATTTAAGATTTGCTGTCTGGTTAGCCACTGGAAGTATAATAGCCATTTCTTATAAATAATTATTATCTTCATGTAATTTGAAATTATTTTATATTACAGAGAACTTCTATCTAAGAAGCCTTCCGTCCCAGCCACCTCTCATCTCAACCAATCACGGCCTTCCGCCCATCTCCAGGGCGGGGCCAGGGCACCCTCATGGCTCCTGCAGTCGGGACAGGGATCCGGGGGGCGGAGTCAGCCTACACAAGGGCCTGAAGGAGGGGTCCACGGACAGAGGCGTAGTCTCCAGCACCAAGGACAAGGAGAGGCCCGCCGGGAAACAGGAGGCCAAGGATCGACAGCAGCACCACGGCCACCAACCGCAGCCCTTGAATCCACACCACCACCCCCACCCGGGCCACCTACACCCCCAGCAGCAGCACCCGCAGTACCCCCAGCACCCGGTCTCCCTGGAGGAGGTCAACAGCCGGGCCCTGGAGAGACACAAGGCCGCCATGGAGTACAAGGAGCACCACCAGGCCATGGGGATGGCCAAACCCCTCAGCGCCTGCCTGCTCAACGGGAAGATGCAGAACGGAGGGGACCCGGGGGCCGGCGGGGCGAAGGCCTCCATGAGCGGCTACGGGGGGGAGGTGACGGGCGGCCGGGGGTCTCAGGCCGGCCACAGACACGTGGGGGGAGGGGCGAACGGACGCTGCACCAAGGAGGGGGTGAGCGGCGAGATGAGGATCAGCGAGCAGCCGTCGGACTGTCTGGAGGGGAGGGGCCAGACCCTCCACCACGCCCTGCCCTACTCGGTGGCGCCGCCCCTGCACATGGGGTCCGCCGCCGGGGGAGGCCACCCGCACGCCCACCCCCACCCGGGGGGCTTCCACTGCCTACAGCTCCACCCCACCCACCCGCACCACCCCCACCACCCGCACCACCACCCGGACTTCTTCTGCCCGCCGCCACCCGCCCCGCTGGCCAACCCCTCACCGCACGAGAGGGGAGGTCCGGCCGGCGGCGGGAGGGAGACCAAAGTCGCCGGGGCGACCTTCGTGCCGTCCGTGGGGGAGGGGCACATGGGGGATAAGTCCGGCGGTCAACCCTTCCAGATAGGCAACCCGGCGAACTGCCAGGGTGGGGTGGGCGGCGGCGCCAAGGATAAGGCCATGGAGAAGGGCGGGGGAGGGGGGCACCCCAGTAACTGGCACAGGAAACAGCAGCAGCACCCGTACAGGAAGGCCGAGAAAGCCCCGGACTGGATCCAGCAGCAGGCTGTCCACCACCACCTCCAGCCCCCCCAGGCCCAGCAGTCTCAACCCCAGCAGCTCCACCCTCAGCAGGGTCAGTCCCAGGGCCAACCCCAGCAGCATCAGGCCGCGCGTTCTCGCAGTGTCGAGTGCATCAACGGCGTGGGGGTGGACGCCGCCGGCGTGTTTCTCCCCCAGGGAGCCAAGTCCGGCCACTCCCTTTCCCACCCGGTCAACACCTCCCCGTACAGGGACTGCTCCCACCCCGGCCCCACGCCCAACGCCTCCCCCCTGGGGGGACGGGGAGGCGCGGGCGGCGGCGTAGGGGCCGGAGGCGCCAACTGCTCCCTGCAGAGAGACGGTCAGAAGGTGGCGCGCATCCGCCACCAGCAGCACGGCAGGCCCGGCCCGGACGCCCAGTCGTCAGGGGAGCTGAACCAGGGCAACGGTCAGAACCAGGAGCTGAAGAGGAAGCTGGAGATGTCGCCGTATGGCTACGGCAACAACGGGCAGCAGCAGCAGCTCCACCCCCAGCAGCCCTCCGTCCCCCCCTGGCCCATGAGGCCTCCCGCGCACCACGCCGAGGAGGAGCAGCAGCGCAAGGCCTACTTGGAGTCTATCGGTGGGGTGGGCGGCGGCGGCGGAAGGCCACACCCCCAGTCGCAACCAGGCCAAGGTATGGGCCTCCCTCCTCATCCTTCGCCCCAGCCCCCTCCAACCCCGGCCGCCGCTCAGCAGCAGGACCCCCAGGTCGCCTCACAGGCCCAGGGAGAGGGCAGCGCCATGAAGAGCCTCCTGAAATACAGCAACCAGCAACAGCCTCTGCTTCTCTCCCAGAAGAGTCCCTTCGGAGGCCTGGGGAGCCTCAAGTCCGGCGGCCCCGGGGGGGGAAACCCAGGCGGCAGCTGCACCATGCAGGGCAGCAAGCAGCAACAAGCCCTGCCTGTCAGAAAGGGCCCTGCCAGTGACGGGGAACGCTCTGATTGCGGAGGGCGGGGCCGGGAGATGGGCGAGGCGCTGGGTCACGGGGAGGGAGAGGTGCGCCAGCCTCCGGTGGGCATCGCAGTGGCCGTAGCAAGGCAGCGGGAGCCGCCCTGTCGCCCAGTCGACGCCCATCCCAGCAGCCGACAAGGGCGGATGCACCCGTCCATGAAAGGTGAGACGCTGACCTTTGGGCCGCTTGGGTCCTCGCGTCAATAAACAGAAGGAGCAGGGAACCTGAGCGCAGCTTGTTTATCTACGACCTCTGGAAGACCTCGCTGATGAAAAATAAACATGGGGCTTCGCCAAGACCTAAAATAGAAACAGCTTTATTAGACTAAGCAGTTCAAGACCTGACCTGCAGTAGTGGAGGAGCATATCAGTCTGCGCAAGTCAGGATAGGCAGATTAAAATGCTGGCAATTTTCCTTCAGTTTTCCAGTATTTCAGTGATCCTGGTTGGACTATTCCCGGATTTCATGATTACTCCCTTATAGTTCCAAGAAACTAACCCACATTTTACAATTCAGGACAATGACAATGTTAGGGCATTGAGGCTAGGGTTAGGCAGACCCTTAAAGTGGTAATCCAACCAACAACCACACATTCCTATGATATAGTTAAATGAGAGGTTCCCAACCTTTTTCCACCAGGACCCGATATTTTACAAGGGGGAGAAGGGTTTCAACAGAATAGTTAGCTGGCATGTAACAATGGTTTAACAGACAGTAACATCAGTCATTTATCTATACTGATAAACTTCTGCAGTAACAGTGGAATGATGTCACTATAGAATGTGATCATCTTTCCTCAAACAAACAATAGTAGACACAGGCAAGCTCGGTTTCTGTTCAAGCAGGAAAACAGGCACTGAGTAGTGAAACCTGTGCCGTCTGACTTAGCTTTTTTATATATTTCTTGAAGATCCGAAAATATAGTTTTGAAAGTATTTTTTTAAGTTGGTCATCCTATAGTAAGAGTGAGTGTAGTGAGTGCACTATAAGAGGAGAGTTGGTTTGAATGTGAATTGGTTTTGCTGTAATTCAGCAAAGTGAGAGCAAATATATATATCCTTGAAGACTGCATCTTGAGTGAGGTTTTTATAACAGGGCCTATAATAATAACATTAAAATAATAAATGTAATTACACACTGTCTTTGAAATTCTGCATTTGTAGTTATAATAAGTTAATAACCAACATTTGTTGAAGATAATTTCTTAGACCCATGTTGAGAGAGGGTTAGGGTTAGGGCTCTCTCTAGACAGAGAGCCCTACATTTTTACATGTAAAAGTTTTCTTCAGTGGCTAGGTCGTTATAAAAGGTTTTTACACGATAACACAAAGTCAACATTAGCACGTGACATAGTTATATTGTTGTATAATTGCTTAAACAAACAGCACTATCATTTTAGGAGTTAAAATGTACCATGTATAACACAAAGTTTGTGCTTATAGCTTATTGTTCTATTTTAGATCTGTTTTATACGGTTGCTAAGGCAACGAGCAGTGAGCGTGTGAAAGTGGGGACAGTGAGGAAAACATTCAAACTGCATTGCCTAGTATACTAGTCTGATGGTGCAGTGTGTAATTTGAGCAAATCTCAACAAATATGTATTTTGTCATAACTATATTGATGAAGGGTGTGTTCCAGACAAGTATGCCCCATATGATTGATGATGAGTGCACTTAATTGTTTTAAAAGCTTTATGAAATGTGATAGTGAGTTACAGCCCATCTCCGGTGTTCAGTAGATACGTTGCTATAATGTGTTAATGCACAATTTTCAGATTTTCATATGCGTACCACTTAGAACTTACAGTGCATATAAAAAGTCTACACAACCCTGTTAAAATGCCAGGTTTTTGTGATGTAAAAGATTGAGACAAAGATAAATCATGTCAGAACTTTTTCCACTTTTAATGTGACCTATAATGTGAACAATTCAATTGAAAAACAAACTGAAATCTTTGATTACAGGCTGAAAATGGCTTGAAACAGAACTTTCTTCAGAAACTTGTCAATCTATACTTGTTCTGAGAAATGAAGGCTATTCAATGTGAGAAATTGGCAATGGACTGAAGATCTCGTACAACAATTTGTTGTACTCCCTTCACAGAACAGAGCAAACCAGCTGTAACCAGAATAGAAAGAGGAGTGGGAGACCCCGGTGCACAACTTAGCAAGAGGACAAATACATTAGAATGTCTAGTTTAAGAAACAGACGCCTCACTGGTCCTCAACTGTCAGCTTAATTAAATACTACCTGCAAAACACCAGTTTCAATGTCAACAGTGAAGAGTTGACTCTGGGATGCTGGTCTTCTAGGCAGAGTTGCGAAGAAAAAGACGTATCAGATTGGCCAATAAAAAGAAAAGATGAAGATGGGCAAAAGAAAAGACACTGGACAGAGGAAGAACTCTGCATAGAAGGCCAGCATCCAGGAGTCACCCCTTTAATCAGCACAAGAGTTGTCAGCAGTGCTAACATAATCACAAAGTGTTTACTAATGATCAGTCAGCCTTTTAAAATGATAAACTTGGATTAGCAAACACAACATGTCATTGGAACACAGGACTGATGGTTGCTGATAATGGGCCTCTGGCTGCCTATGTAGATATTCCATTACAAATCAGCTGTTTACAGCTACAATAGTCATTTACAACATAAACAATGCCTACACTGTATTTCTGTTCAATTTAATGTGATACTAATGGACTTTTCTAATTGACCCCAAACTTTTGAACGGTAGTGTAGGTTTGGTATACCAAATGAATTGGTATATCATTATTTTGCTTTATGGAGGTGAATTTCCCCTGGAAGGTCAGTGGTAAATAGAGGTTTGTGGAGGGCAGAGTCTTTTGGGTTAGGGTTCGCCAGGGTATGGATGATGGAGACCTCTCCATAAGCTGCTATTTGTTTCCTAGGACCACCTCGATCCCTGTACCCCTCGGACCCCGCAGGAGAGGAGGAGAGGAAGAGGATGACTGCGGAACAGATGGGGCTTTCCTGCCTGGACCGTGACCGAGAGGCCTACATCAGGTGAGTCTCTCAACTATATCAATCAAATGGATTTTAGTCAGACCTTCTTCCTGCAGCTGTGTTTCAAATACAAAGCCTTAAACGTCAAAAAGAGCAGACAATGCAGATTTAGAAGCACAGTGGCTTGGAAAAAATAGCCCTGAAGGCAGGAATCGAGAAAAAAATGAGTTAATCCTAGTCCAATGTGTTTGCTAGCAAATAGTGGTGCGCTAGCTAACTAATGTGAAATCAGTTGTTTCTTCCCGCTGTTGAAGTTGTTAGCACACCACCGTTTTGCCAGTGACAGTTTTGCTGCTGTTAAAATAAGGTCTCATGTTCGTATTCACATTCTGACCTATTGACATGACATGCATATTGGTTCTGTATCTTAGCATTAGAAATTTTACAGTGGCCTTTCTTGTCTGTCTGTTTTCCCAAATGTCTCTCTCAATTGTCCTTTCTCAGAGATAATAAGGATCGAGTGGAATTCGCAAGGATCCATCCTTCCAACAGCTGTCATGGTGATATCACCTCTCACCTCATGGTGCAGGGTGGCACTTCCTTACAATCTGGCCAATTAGGAGACCCTTCTGCTCACGCACACGCCCACTCGGCCCACCACCATTGGATGCCAAGGACAGGAAGCCCCTCCCTTTGGATGACAAGCCACTCCTACGGTAAGAAGGTTATCTTGTAATACATTTGAGAAATGTGTTAGTTTCTCTCAAGACTTACTGTATAACACTACCTATTGTCTTGCCTCAGTACTGTTCAACCAATAAAACATAATAATGAAATGAGCGAATGCACGCAGATGTATTCAAAATCATCCTTTGTCTTCATATTATTTTTGCTATATTTGCTTGCTACATGCATAGCTGCCGAATCAATTCTAAAATCTTTTTACGTGAGATATTTTTTAAGTGAGCAGCCTAGTGGTTATAGACAAGTCAGTTTGCCATAGGGTGTGTGCATCCCGGGTGTAGTTGAGCAAGAAGTACGATTCAACCTCTTTAGCCTGTACGTGTTTTAGGGTTTAGGAAACTGGAAGAGAAAAACAATCTCGCTGTCAATCGCAATCTTGGCTTTGCAGGAATTGGCCACTCAGCCCTTCACCAGAACCTTCCGCCGGGCTTCTCCACGGCCATGCCAGGGCCCCTGCAGCCTGTTCTCCCACTGCCCCAGGATCCGTCGGCCCAGCTGGTGGTGCTGCCCACAGAACCCGCCGCCCACCCTGCAGCACATCACCTGGGTGAGCCTCCCCAACCTCTCCAGCCTGAACCACGGTCCTCTGTCGCTAACTGTAGGTGGGATTACCCAGGGAACGCCAGCCTATACGACGTTAATGCAGAGATTACTGTAAATTGCTTCGAATACAGGTATCTATTATTACCCCGGTGCTTCTTAGTCCTGGAGACCAGGCCTTGTCTTCCAGCGATTGAATGGTCGTTCATTCATACGCCTTTGTTTTACGCTGGGGCTTTTCATTTCTGTTGAAAGGTTCTCTTCTTTCTTCCTGGGTGCATTCGTGTATGTAGGCAGCAGATGAGCTTTCTGTTAATGGCCCTGTTAATCTCTTTGTTCCAAACACACACACACGCCCATGCGTGCGCATGTGCAGAAACACACACACACACACACACACATACACACACAAAATAGTCATTCAAGCCATTTCCTGCTTGCCACCTGCTTCCAGGGCCCGTGGATGGTCACGGTGCACATCCAAAGCCATATGTGTACACACACACACACACACACACACACACACACACACACACACACTTGTGCTTTATATCCATGCAGACAGGAACTTATTCAGCAAACAGGCTGTGAAATGTAATTGCCCCTCTGTCCAGTGGTGTGTTTCCTTCCACGCTCCGCAGGCATTCCGAGGAGAGGGGAAGTGCATCCGCGAAAGCCTTCCCGCGGGAAACATTAGCTTAGCCGGGTTAATGTCTCAGAACAAAGGTTCCACGGTGCCCCGGGGAGTGGAAGGGAGTGTCAGAATGGACATGCACATGAATGACGGCCGTGTGAAACGTGGTAGAAGAGAAAAACACTTTGAGTTGGAGAGAGAGAGAGCACCGGAGAGAGAGAGAGAGAGAGAGAGAGAGAGAGAGAGAGTGATGGTAGAATAAGGTGTGGGCTGCCGAATCCCCAAAGCTGAGCTCCATGTGTCAAAGTCAATGTGCTCAGCTGCCTTATAGCCACATTCACAGTTCACACACACAGTGTTCCTCTCTGTTCTGTAAAGAAACCACATTAAGGGAACGGCTGAGCTGTGATCCTCCTTGAACATGGAAACCAGGACCCGGCTGGTCTGCAGGCTATTCATAAGCCCTGAAGAGTGGGCTGGAGTAGGGCAAGGAGGATGGAGTGTGGGAACTTTTAGGGAGCATGGCCGATCGCTCCAAAGGGACAGACATTTTGGTTCCTGGTTATTCCACGGACTTCATCATCATCATCATTATCATCATCATGTGGCGTCTCATCATTGTCACCACTCCCACAGTCCAGCGTATTCTCAGGACAGCTCTTATGGAAGTTCATTTCATTCAGGAAGGAAGGAGAGGGGGAAAGAGAGAAAGGAGATGGAAAAGAGAGTGGGGGAAAGAGCGAGGCGGATGAGAGAGGAGGGAGGGAGAGAAAGAGGCGGTAGAGATAGAGGCATGTGAGAGAGAGAGAGAGAGAGAGAGAGATGGGAGGAGAGAGAGCAGTGGGTGTTGGGTTCTGCTGTTGGGCGACCATGTTCTCAGCGTACAGGCTCAGCGGCTGTTTGTTTAACCGAGGGATGGGAATGGAAAAGAGGCCTCGGCTTTGGTTGGACAGATGACACCCCCGGTGCCCTGGCACTGGCACACACCCGAGATGGGCACACGCAGGTCGCACCACGTGTGAGAGACGTACAGGGCGGCTCGGTAAACCTTGGCTCCGCGCGTGCCGGGCCACCCTGATCAACTCCGCTCACTCACTCACTCTCTCTTTCTACCCCCCTCCCCCCATTAGACGTGATGGAGCAGCCCAGCCTGTGGCCCCAAGTGTACGGAGCCCGAGGGCCCCCCTCCCACATGCACCCACAGCACCCAGCCGTCTACTCCCGCTCGCAGTTTCTACGGCAACAGGAGATCTACGCTCTCCAGCACCACCAGCAGCTCCAGCAACAGCAGCAGCACCAACAGAGTCACCAGGTCCAGCAGCACCACCCCCAGCACCACCCCCAGACCCAGGTCCAGCGCCAGCAGCACCGAGCAGCACAGACCCTGGAGCTCCAGCACCGGTCCAACCACGCCCAGGTGGGTGACGTCGGGCCGCGGACGGTCAGGGACGCGAGCGCGCGCGGACGCGCACGTCGTCGGGACTGCGGGTTAACATAAATGCAAACGCGCTTACTTACGTGAAAACGACAGCGGTTTATTCTTCTTTTCTCCACGGTGTACGCTGCAGTGCGATGATTCAGTTGAAAGGCCCACACACACACACACACACACACACACACACACACCTACACAAAAAACGGCATTAGGCCGAAGCACGCATCTATTTGTAGCTTCAGAGCCTAATATTATCCCAGGATTTGCTGAACCTTCTCAATGGAATGGGTGGTAATGCAAACTGAGCAAGAGTACGGTTTGTTAGTTGGTTTGTCGGTCTCAGGTGCCACACACCGTGCCACACACCGTGCCATGCCGAGGAAGCCTCTCGTTCGATCGGCAGGTCACAAACCATTGGCTACGTCCTCTTAAAATGAAATTCAAATACTGGCGCAGGGCTGCCTGACCCAGTTCTTGGAGACATACTGCCTTTTAGGCCTTCGACCTTGATCTTGTGCAACAGACTGTAGTAATTTGCTGGTTTATAAGGGGAGTCAGGTTCGTTTTAGCTCCGGTCACCCTAACTGTTGACATTACCTAAAAGGGCTTACAGAACAGTCCGCGTCGACGGAACCGTATTCAGTGCATATGTGCACGTAAATAAAACATATAGCGACACATTAAATGACCTTCTATGCGTTATTCACGGTCGGATTCTTGGTGTTGCTTTCCTTCGACAACTGTACATTAAGCGCGTTCACTCGTAACTGTGGTTAGCTTTGAGTACTCAGTGTGTTTTCTTCCTGCCTGCAGAAGAGACCGGAGGATTCGTCAGTGGAGCTGGAGGAGCTGCTTTCCGAAGCCCCGGGCTCCAAACCTGCCAAAGCCTACTCCTCCTACCACAACCCCCCCTCCAGCAGGAACACCCCCACCCCGGGGGCATGCGCTGCCCACCAGTCCCCCTGCTGCCAGTCCCACCCCAACAGCACCCCGTCCACCCCCTGCCCCGCCCCTAGCCCGGCGGCGGCCGCCGCCCCTCGCTCTCCGGCCGTCAGTCCCGCCCCCTCACAGCTGCCAAAAGGGGCGGAGTCCCAGGACAAGAGAGGAGAGGGGCAGCCGCCGCAGGACTACCCACAATCCCTGGAGCCTGGTAAGGGAGCCTGCACCGTTCTTCCACTCCCGTAATGGCTCTTTCTCAATTCATCTGTCCTCCATTCTCCTCTATTGCTCAGCCCTTGTCGAAAGACAAATGGAGATCCATGGAAACAATGTCCGCATTCTCTCCGGTCTCCCCGAACATGTGCGGTTGTTCACTTCACTGATTTTGAAAGGCAATGACTGGTATCATTTTTGTAGGCGAAATGTCATCGGCCCGTTCAATGAAATGTTAGTGGGGAGAGTGCCAGGTTTCCTGTTTTACCCCAAATCAGTTCAACATATGGATACCATCTGTATGTCTCTGTAGGCAGTTTACAGGAAGTTCAGTGTTTTTTGGAATGATTACTAACTATTGGACGTCTATGGGTTCAGCTAGCATTGGCGCAATCAGCTATCTGAGGCCGTAGACATCTCGGGATATAGTAGTAAGATAGTAGTTAGATAATTAAACACACACATGGCTCTGTCAGCTGTCTGTAATTGATGTTGAGGGTTCTACACTAACACCCTTGCCCTTCAAACTCTATCTTTGAAAACGGCAAAAGACTGAAAAGTCTGACACAGCAGTTGAGATGGCAAATACCCCTACGAATCGACATCCAGTTAAAGCCACAGACTCAATCCTCCGGTAATTGGAGAAGCCTATGGGCTCCTTAATTATATTTTTCTGCCTCTGTGGCTCTGGACTGGTGCGTGTCCCAAACAGAACCCTGTGCCCTATATGGTAGTCACTGCTTTGACCGGAGCCTTGTCAACCACGGTCAAAAAACAAGTGCCCTAACTGGAGGCTTCCATTTGGGACATCCCCTCTCTGTGTGGGCGGATGGGGTTGGCTGGCGGCCTGGCCCGGTCTCTCTGTGAGCGCTGTCACCTCGGTAATGACGGAGAAACACCTCGCTCAGAGCTTGGCTGGCTCCGCCCCCCCCGGACCCACAGCCTCTTCATCATCATTAACACATGGCTAACCGTCACGCCACACCATTCCACACCGGAGGAAGTTACGGTGTCTTGGCGTGTTTGATAGACCAAAGCACTGCTACGCTATGAAAAAGTTAGCTACAACACACGGCAAACAGAACCTGCATACGCACACACAAACATACACGGGCCAAATAGCACACACACACACACACACACACACACACACACACACACACACTCACTCACAGTATACTTAACTGCCTGCATGTTGTGAGATCAAGGCGCTGTGCCGCCGACATCTTTTCCTTTTCATCCTTCCCGTGCCTCTATCCGCTCAGGAGTTGTATTCAGGGCAGGTCCTCAGGGTTAGGCCATTTTGAACAGCCTTGACACCTCTTCACATGAGAGAGGGAGGAAGAGAGAGAGATGGAGAGATAGAAAGACTAATCTAAAAAGAGAGAAAGAGAATGGGTGGGGTTTGAGACTGAGACGTCATCTGGGTGTAGAGAAATCTTTCTTGACCTTTGTTGTTGAAGTTTTTTTTATGTTCTTTTCAACGTACGTCCTCTTTCTCGTCCCTCGCTTATATAGACCTGCCACCCGGATATAACTACCCTGCCATCACCATAGGATACAGGAGCGGCCCCTCTCCCCAGGACGTACGATTGGCCGAGCCAGCTGACCTGGAGGCGGTTCAGACGGAGCCTGTTGAGCACGCTCCCCCACCTCTCTCCAATGTAGAGGCGGAGCTTGAGTGTCAGGCTGTGGTAAGGCCCCTCGCAGAGCCACTCCCACACCAGGAAGTAGAAGAAGAGGCGGCAGAGGTGCAGAGGGAGGAGGTGGAAGCCGAAGTATCAGGAGGCAGCTGTGCTCCTCCAAATCAGGAGCATAGGGAGCAGCAGGACAAAGAGGTGCTGGCGTGTCCTCCTGCAGAGAGCCCTGTGTGTGAGACAGCCTCCTGTCTCATCCCTATTCCCCTTTCTGAAGAGAAGAACCAGAGAACTGACCCCGCCTTCACCCTGGAGGAGCAGGAGGGGGAGGACAGCTTGGTGGAGAGAGCACAGGAACAGGAGGTGACAAGAGAACAGGAGCAAGAGTTGGATCCTGCCATCATTGACCTTGACCCCCCTGGCCCTGCCCAGCCCCACCAGGAGGCACAGTCTGAGGAGGTGGAGAACGAGGAGGAGGGAGGAGAACTGGAGCAGAAGGAGAGAACCCCTATCGATGACAACCACTCAGTGGAGTTGGTATTCCACCCCGCCTCCTCTCCATCCTCCCCATGCCCCAGCCGGCCAGCAATTACCTCCTCCAACTCCCACAAGTCCATCATGTCCAGCTACTGGAGCCTGGAGCTTCTGATTGCTGCGGCCTTCTGCGCCGACGTCCCCCCCTTCCCCATGCTGTCCTCCAACGCCCTCCAGGCGCCGATCTGTGACGCCCAGCAGTGCCCCAGCCAACCCCACCCCAACCACGGCATGGAGCTGCTCAGCGAACTGGCAGACCTGGAGCTCCAGCAGCACCGTCACAACACAGGGGACAGCCATGGTGAGAGACACAAACCAGACAGGCAGACGGGTATAATGGAATTATTACTAGAAAATGGTTAAAATAACAGGAACACTTTGACTTGCCCACTGGGGGGAGTAATACCGTCTTCTTCAGGTCTAAGCTGAATGTAGATTTGAGTACGACGTCTTGTGACCAATGTCAAGATATCAGCTGTAACGATTGGTTTTAATTTTTCCTCAAAAGCCGACTTAGAGGTGCTGTGACAACGGGCTGAATTCTCTCTGTTCCTTGATCATACCCCCCCTTCACTTTTTACATTTTGTCATATTGAATTATATCTACGGCTCTTTCTCAACGCAACAACTCCTGACAAAATCAGGAGAGTTGAAGATCACAGCAGGTTTTTAGGTATCTACACCGAGCCATTCTGCTTTTTTCACATCAGTCATCCAACCAGCAAGTCACATGGGTCAATGAATGTGATGGCATGCTCACTCACCTGACATCCTTAGTTTTGCAGGAGCCCAAATTGCCTGAGGGTATCTCTAGAGTGCGACCAGGAAATCCCTGCTGATGATGCCTCCACGCTTTCAATTTGTCAGTTAAGGGCACAGTCGATGCCTGAGAAGAAGGCCTGAGCCTTAGAGGATTATATGATCATATGGATTATATGAAGGCTTGCGCCTATATGATTCTCCCAGGGTTTTATTTCCCTGTGCCAAACAAGCAGCATTTATTGAACCGAGTTTTATCTTAACCTGTTTTAGTTAACACTGAAATACTTTTTAAATCTCCAAAATTATCCCTCAAAATTATATGAATCCAATTCTGACCCCCTGCCGCTACTCACATTTTGGGAATCCCAATTAACAGTGTAGTTTCCTGGCATTACTTATTGAATTTCACTCATGACTACACCCTTAGTCTCATACACTCTCACTAAATCATACACCCTTAGTCTCATACACCCTCACTAAATCATACACCCTTAGTCTCATACACCCTCACTAAATCATACACCCTTAGTCTCATACACCCTCACTAAATCATACACCCTTAGTCTCATACACCCTCACTAAATCATACACCCTTAGTCTCATACATCCTCACTAAATCATACACCCTTAGTCTCATACACCCTCACTTAGTCTCATACACCCTCACTAAATCATACACCCTTAGTCTCATACACCCTCACTACATCATACACCCTTAGTCTCATACACCCTCACTAAATCATACACCCTTAGTCTCATACACCCTCACTAAATCATACACCCTCACTACACTCTTACTAACTTTCATGCACCCTCACTAACTCTCATACACCTTCACTAAGTTTAAAACAATGCTCACTAAGTTTCATACTCCTTCACTCAGTCTTATACACCCACACTAAATCTTTACACCCTGACTAAGTCTCGTTCCCCCCTTAGTAAGTCTCATTCTGCTAAACGCTCACTTCTTTTATTGGTTACATTGAGAAATTATCTCTCCCTACTTCTCCTCCCCACCCCCCCATATAGTAAGACTTCCTCCCACTCCTCCTTCAGGCCTAGCCTCTGTCCAATACTTCTCCCTGCTTCTCATCTGCCACAGTCTTCTGGGCATCTGA